>BGPT01001565.1:41646-64146 GCA_003297045.1 Symbiodinium sp. clade C Y103
CGTGAGCCTTAGTTTTGCGCAAATCAAGGCCCAAGGCCCAACCAATCCCAAGGGTTCTGCAAGTATCTACAAGTACCAGCATGCAAACATGCAACATTTACAAAATTCTACGAAAAGCTGATGTCAATCTATGGCTGTGTCTGGGGCGTAGCGCACAGATTCGGGAATTGCTTGCACCCCATCCGTTGTAGCTAACAATTTAATGGCTTATAGGAACCCCCAAAAAGATAGAACAGCAATTCCCACTATCTTGCTAGGATTTTCCGGTTCTATCTTTTTTTTGGGGGACTGCTTTTCTTTGACGGTTTAAGGTCCTAAACATTACCACTCTGTGGGCCTTCAGTGCTGACATGTCTTGACCTTTCAGCCCAGGCGCCTTCACCAGAAACTTGTCGTGACATCCCACCTCGGCTGAAACTCATTGTCGGATGTTGAAGATGTTTAAATAAAAACACGTATGAGTCATTGGGTTGGTAAGAAGAACATCTACTGGAAACAACGTGTTATATTTTTGAAGCAACAAAATCCAATAAATAGAATGGGTTTCCCTGAACATGTTCCCTCTATGAAAATCTGTATATGAGAGGAATGGGACAGGGATGATTCAGCAAACAGAATCTGGTTATATGAACTATTCCGTTAGCGATGGTCCAGCGAGATTGGGATAAATTGATCTAGAGATTCCTGCCCCCTTGGCCCCCTTGGAGCTGTTTTTTCAACAGATCAGAGCCAGGCCTCAGTTCGATCGTTGATACTGCAAGAACTTTTGAATGATTTGAGTTACACTCCCTAGATTTAATATGATTTAATATGATTCAATTTGATTTGATATAGGGTACAGATCTGCATCCCATCGATCATAGAATTTCCCTTCTAATCTTGGACCCCTGAAATGCGTGGATCCAACAATCCCATACATTCCACCAGGGGTTTCTGGCTATTGGAGCAACCATACCCAAACCTTCTGCATGCAGCGAAGCACCAGAAGTTTGTCGAGGCATCTTTGACCCAGGTGAACCTTGGTACTTTGAGGCTCATAGGCAGGGAACCATTGTTTTTACATGTTTTTACCACCAAATTTGGAAGGTTTCAGGGGATTCCCTTCAGCCCAATTCTGGGACGGATATGAAATCACCCTGAAAACCCGGGTTCAGTATCACATCTACTCATTTCATCTCATTTTTATGGGTTCTCTTTTTTTGGCAATGCAATGTCGGGTTGTGAGGGGTTCAGTTGAACCCATCTTCAAAATCTGAGTGAAATAGCGGAGGATGAAGAGGAACCCAATAGCTTGCAACCACCAACCAGTAGTGAAAGGCAGGTTTTACAGTATGTAGATGTGGCTGCATTTTTCAATGTGTCCAAGTACTTCCCATCATTCAACATTGTCCAGCCCACGGGCGAAGCAGGGCAATTCAAATAGAATGGAACAAATCAACAACTTTCCAATTAATTTTTGGATCTCATTCTGGTGGGGCAGCCCGGGGCTCCAATTGGTTTTTGCCAGCTGCTGAACCTGCTTCTTGTTGCTTCCGCCGTCCGCCGAATTTGTTTTTTACTGATTCTCGGCATCCGCGGCTTTTGTTTGTAGTTGAGTACAACAGCTGCCGACTTCGTTTCTCGTTGGTTCCGCCGTCCACTGACGTTGTTTCTGGCTGCTTCGCCATCCGCCGAAATCGTTTTTGCCTCCAACCTTCCGGGCCGGCTACAAAATTTGTAGTGCCACGGCTGGCTGGCGGATTCCGTCGCTTTTGACTGGCTGGCAGATTTTGTGGTTTTTGCTGGCTGAAAACGCGGAGAGCCATCATTTTGCTTTGTGACTCGAACCAAGGAATGACTCAAATAGGCTAGTCCTGGATTTGCAATGGATTTAGACGGATTTAGATTCTATCAGCAAAAAAATGGAATTTGACTGGTTTACCCGCCCAAATGGTGGTATTAATACACCGAATCCAAAAACGCTGGATAGCATCAGTTAGCAACAGCTGGGTGGGTCTGAAAGGATCCAAAGGGAACTACCCGAAATCAACCCCACATCCATACCCACACATGCGGGATCTTTTTCTGGCAGATGGGCCCAGCTTAATTTGGCTTTGGAATGTTTCGGTTGACATTGCAAACCAGACACCCTTTGCCTCACCAGGATGAATTTCCAGCTTAAAACATCTTAAAACTGGGTGTGGTTGAAAACGGGGCACCCACAAATTTGATGGCTAAACCGTCATTTTCATTCATCTTCCATCATTTTCCCCATTAAACCTGCTATGAATTAAGGGCCCAGATCATCTTTTTGGTCACATATCCCACTATATTGCATACACATGCATACACTATCCCATACAATATCCCTTACAATGTCCCAGTCCCAGCAAGTATCCCGGAAAATATCCAATGAAATACGAAGAAATATGCTATGTCCATTACATCCTGTAACACCCCCAATTATGTCGTCCCTGCTGTGGATCATCCNAAGTATCCCGGAAAATATCCAATGAAATACGAAGAAATATGCTATGTCCATTACATCCTGTAACACCCCCAATTATGTCGTCCCTGCTGTGGATCATCCCCAGTTTAAGCTCTGCATCATCCAGATTCATAGGACAGGAGACTGCCATTGGAGACTTGTCGCGACATCTGTCTCGTTGCGGAGCCTGGCCGTGAGCCTTAGTTTTGCGCAAATCAAGGCCCAAGGCCCAACCAATCCCAAGGGTTCTGCAAGTATCTACAAGTACCAGCATGCAAACATGCAACATTTNCGTGAGCCTTAGTTTTGCGCAAATCAAGGCCCAAGGCCCAACCAATCCCAAGGGTTCTGCAAGTATCTACAAGTACCAGCATGCAAACATGCAACATTTGCGAAATTCTACGAAAAACTGATGTCAATCTAGGGCTGTGTCTGGGGCGTAGCGCACAGATTCGGGAATTGCTTGTAATATTTGGACCCATCTGTCGTAGCTGCATAGTTCAGAATTACTTGTCTCAACAATTTCATGGTTTAGAGTAACCCCCAAAAACGATAGAACAACAACTACCAATATTTTGGTAGGATTTTCCTTAATCTTTTTTTTGGGTGCTTTTCTTTCATGTTTTAAGGTCAAGAAAAGCAAATCCAGGAACAGAAGACCACATCCAGGAACAAACAAACAACATTCCCGAAAAAAAGAACTTAAGGGAAAGAACAACACCATTCTAAAACACCATTCTGGGAACAAAAAACACCAAACATCACCAAATCGTCCTTCACATCCAATTTGTGGGTCGTGTTGACACGTCTTGACCTTTCAGCCAAGGCGCCTTCACCAGAAACTTGTCGAGACATCCCGCCTCGGCTGAAACGCGTCGTAGGGGATTGGGTGGGTTTAGGAAAAATCTCAGGGGAGCCAGTTTTTTTTTCTCCCACTATATGTATACATAGATATATATACATGCTTTCCAAAACACAGGAAGTGTAGATACAGGAACGTGTTGTTTTTGCTCCGATCTAGAGAAAGTTCTTGTGAAGCTTCCATTTCCAATTCTGGAACTAATATATGTAAAATACCACCCTAAAAACCTTGGTGTAGTTGGATTTTTAGGCTCTTTTGTTTTCGACGGGATTAAGTTGAACCCATCTTCAAAATCTGAGTGAATAGGGGAGTGACCCAATATTTTGCAACCAACGACCAGTAGTGAAAGTCAGGATGTAAGAGCTTTAGCCCTGATATTGTAAGTTGAACATTCTTGAGGCGTTTTGGGTCAGGGTGTCGATGTGGCGGCATTTTTTCAATGTGTTCAAGTAGGACTTCCCATCATTCAACATTGTTCAGTTGACAGGCACAGGGCGGAAGGGACTCGAATGAAACCGTATCAAACCCATCAACTTATTCTAAACTTCTCAAGCAACTTTGAATCGTCAAACAAACTTGTTGGATTTCGCCAATTGACTTTGAGTCAACATTTTTCTTTGTGACTCAAATCAATGAACAAATCAAATATGCTATTCTTGGATTTGCATTTGATTTAGATTCTATCAGCAAAAAAAATGAAATTTGAATCATCTGTGTTGGTTATCATGGCATTGAAAACAACACCATCCGTTTACTTCATCCAGCATTGGCAGCTCAAAAATTGGCTTGTATGAAAGTTGGTACTGACTTGATGGTTCAAAGTTTAAATCCACCGGTTTTAGATACACCCAAGACATATCAAGACATATTATCGGTCATGTATCGCACGATATAAAACATAACATATTCCATGGTATCCCCACTTTTGGTTGGTTCTCTATCCCAAACTATCCCATGAAAATTGAAATTCGGATCAGTTGAACTGTTGACCCCAGAGTGAATCCTAGGACAAGCGACTGCCATTGGAGACTTGTCGGGTCATCTGTCTCGTTGCGGAGCTTGGCCGGGAACCTTCGGGACTGGTCATGCCATCTCGCAGCCACCAATTTTCGATGCAGTTTTCAGATGGAAAATTGAAAACGTGGGATTTGAATGGAAGAAGAACCAAGTCCTCAATTTCCTCTTGGAAATGACTTTGTGGTTTCAGTGGTCCACACCCTTGGGGGAACTGGGACTATATCGAAATATATCGAAATTCTTGAAATCTTCATCATTTTGCATCACGGCAAAACCTTGGTTCCCGTCCCAGTGCCGGCATCTTTTCGTCAAATAAATGCGAAAGTGGTATCCCTGACGACTGTCCGATCACAGATGATCTTATCAAGTTCAGTCAGGCAGGGTCTGTGCACATTTGACGTTCGCCCGCACGTTGGGGACGCCGGGGGGTCATTGGATGGCATTGTCTTTGGTCCCAGGGGTGTATCTGGGGACAAGGGAAAATCGGCGTGCTTGCATGGGAAGACACGGCCGAAAGTAGAAGACAAGGCCAAAGGACTTACTTGGTAAGCCCATGAAGTGACACGGATGGACCAATTGTCGGAAATTATTTCGTCCATGTGTTCTGGACGGGAAATGAGTCGCCATACACTAAGGTCCAAAGACCTTGGAAGGAAGCCTCCACTGGGTATGGGATCTCTCTGATCTTAATCTAATGCAATCTAAATATAATCTAATCCAACCTATCCAATCTATCGAATCTATCTAATCTAATCTAATCTAATCGTTCCTATCCGATCTAATCTAATGTATCCTATCCTATCTAATCCACCCTAATTCAATCTAATCTCATCGAATCTATCTATCTATCTACCTATCTACCTATCTACCTATCTACCTACCTACCTACCTACCCAGCTATCTATCTATCTATCTATCTATCTATCTATCTATCTATCTATCTATCTATCTATCTATCTATCTATCTATCTATCTATCTATCATTATCTATCATTATCTATTATCTGTCTACTCTATCTGTCCATCTGTCCATCTGTCTGTCGATCTATCTATCTAATTTTCGTATCTATCCATTTATCTATCATCTATCTAGCTATCTATCTGTCTGTCTGTCTGTCTACCTACCCACTTACCAATCTAAACATCCATCTATCCATCTACCCATCTACCCATCTATCCATCTATCGATCTACCCATCTATATATCTACCTAGCCTACCTATCTATCTATCCATTTATCTATCTATCCATTTATCTATCTATCTACCTATCCATTTATCTATCTATCTATCTATCTCTCTATCTCTCTATCTCTCTATCTATCTATCTATCTATCTGTCTATCTATCTATCTATCTATCTATCTATCTATCTATCTATGAGCCAATGAACCTATCAACCTATGTATGTGTTTTGTTTTTGGTGTTTAAACGTAACGTAATGCAATGCAATAAAACGCAATGCAATGTAATGCAATGTAGTGCAATGTAGTGCAATGTAGTGAAATGCAATGTAATGTCATGCAATGTAAAGTAACGCAATGAAATGAAATGTAATGAAATGCGACGTAATGCCATGTAATGACATGTAATTTAATGCAATGCAATACAATGCGACGCAATGCAATGCCATGCAATGTAATAACATGCAATGCAATGAAATGGAATGCAATGTAAAGTTGCAACTCAATGTATATAAAGTTTGTAATATATAAATATTTTATAATGAGTAGTTAATGTGGGATTCAAAAGGAAATGCAGCCCTCACCCACACCCGAAGCCAGGTGGCATCATTTGAAACCACCATTCAACCACTGAACCACCAAAAAGTCAGGTTTCACCTCACACTGGAGAAGAAGCCCTGGAGAATGACTGCCACTGCACGGACGGTCGGAAGCTGATCTTACCGACGGTGTCGTGCCACCCACTTCTGAAATCCTCAAAGTTGAAGCTGAACTTGTCGGCCGACATGCTTTTAAGGCACAAACACACAAGGATAGAACCAACATTGATTATTTCGTTTGATGGCAAGACTTGCGGCAAACTTTTCTGAGGTGAACTAACATTATGCAGAGACGCACCCTAGCCCTAAACAACAAAACCACCCAACCTGGAGAAAACGAAAGTCGTCGGGAATCATCATCCCAAATATGCCTGGACATCAAACATAATTTGCATATGAACAAAAAACATAGAAACAAACAAGGGGAGGTCAAAAAAGGGGCCTAAATTTGTCAGTCCTAGTATCACGCCATCCATTTTTTACGGGGTCACTCATTTTAACCCAACCCCATGTGGAAACCAACTGTTACTAACTGCCCAACCATGCATCCCTTGCCATTTTCCTGCACTAAGCATAGGAAGCGCTCCAGTTCCTTGCCTGAGGCTTCGTGCGCATATCGATTGGGTTGCGCTAGAGGGTCATCGGCCAAATAGGCGGTCCAGGAGACGAAGGAGCTTCGGGAATGGCGGGATGACTCCGACCTCCGATGGCTCGACATCTCCATAGAATTGCAGTTGGCATTCACCAGTATTCACCATGTTTTAGTGGTAAGACTGAGAAAAATGCCAGGAGAAACATGGAAAAACATCGAACGGTCTCGTATAAGCACCAAAAGCTGCAGCTGCACTTTGAGAAAACAGAAAACTTACCACTGATCAAATGGTTGTTGACGCTGTGTCCAACTTCTGCAAAGCTTTCATCTGATCTTTTTGATGCACTTCAATCAACAACGGGACTGGATCGTGCGGCATGATGTCGCATGGTTGACGCGAGGTCTTCTTCAACCAGAGACCGACATCAGAGCCTGCTGGCGTCGAAGCTGTGTCGTTGGCAGGTGCTGGCTCTTCGGGTTGCTTGGTTGGCCTGCAAAGCAATGCGATGCCAAACTCCTTCTGAACCATGGCGTGACGCGTTTGTTCAGCTGCACTTGCGCGCACCGCCCAAATGTTATGTCTTGGACCAAACCTGCAGGAAGACAAGTTAGGTGCCTGGAATTGGGATCGTACTGTAATGGCTCGTATTTTTGATGGATCATCAATCCATTTTTCGTGGTTCAAGCACCCAGTTCTATTGGTAAAAACACACAATTTGATTTGATGACTAATCCCCAATATGGAGGTTTCTAGGATTTTCCCATTTTTTTCACTGTAAAATCGATCCAGCTATTGGGGTACCCCCATGGCTATGGAACCCCCAACATCTTGTGACGGGCATAACGACTTCTGAGTTGTCAACCACTCGGAGCACTCGGAGCTTTTGATGGCCCTCGTGATCCCGAACTGGGCCTGGAACCTGTGACGGTTGCAGTCACGTGGTATCACATCGCTCCCTCAAAATGGTGACTTTACCAATGAAAGCATTGCATCAGATTAGGCCATTTTGGTCTAATAGGATCCACTAATATGGTCTACTCCGTTCCACAAAGTACAGTATCCAAAGTGGTGATTTGAAAGGTTACTGTAGACCTGTAGACTATATTAGACCCACAGAGGGAAGGGAATTGGATCCACCCAAATGGGGACTTGACCCATAGACTTGGAAATGGTGATGAAGCCCCTTTCCTTCTGCTCCTGGGCTCAAAACTGCTGGTCGGCCTCAAGAATGTGGTGACATATGGCATAAACTAACCATCCAATTTTATCCGCTTTTTTGGGATGGAAACTCACCATTTTGTTGTAGGTAAATCATCTATAAAATGGGCAAGTTGCCAAAGCTATGCTAACTTACCAGAGCTTATGACTTTGAGCCATACCCAACTTGTGGGTGGCTTGATCCCCAACCTGCGCTTGAGGCAGCAGATGAAGGGCTTGTACCTGCCGGGTAACCGGCAGAGACGGGACCTGCTACTCTCCCTGGAGTGACATCAAACTGGGGATATAATTCAGGCCTCTATGGGCGCAAACAGATTGTTCCCTAGTCCCTAGCCAATCTCACGTAGGTTTCATCCATCTGCCCCCAAGAAAGCAACCATTGGCGGTTGATATCAACCGATATAAGACCTGAAACAATGGCAATTTGACATTCTTTGACCCGTCAAACATCGGGACAATTGGAATGCATGAAAGACATATATGCATGCAGACATTACATACATACATATATACATGTTGTGTACATGTGATATCTTGTACGTATAACCAAGGTACACACATAGTATATAGTAAGATATCCCTTTGGATTTTGAGGATTTCACGCCATTGTTTTCCTCTAGTCGGCCTGCACGCTGAGCCATCTCGGGGACGTCCAGGGCGCGTTTGTTGCCGTTGAAGGCTTTGACGGTCCTTGGTGGCGTGATCTAGGTAGCCCTGGTGGTATGGCTGTGGCTCAGAATCATTTACCCAAAGACTTCTATGAGGTGTTGCTCATAGACATTTGACAAATCTGAATGATATCTATGATTGTTGATTATGTTTCATATTTTTTGGATTCCTCAATCTCATGGGTCGGTTAATGATATTCAAATATAAGCATCGCACAGGGATTCTGTCAATATACGTTTGACATATATGAAAAAATGGTTGAATCTATCAATGTCTATCTGCCTGTCTGGGTCCCCAAAATGATGTTTGGACCAGTCATTTGAGATTGGGGCCATGGGTTTATGCTACAAGTGCCACATGATTTTGTGGGATCATTGATAGCCCATTCTTGAGCCATACCAGGTCCCTCCATGACTTGACCCCAAAAAGTGTAGCCAGGGTGCATGGTTTTCCGTGCAGCTCCTGCAGAGGTCGTGTGCAAATGGCAAGGGCTATTGAAATCCGCTACTAGTCATCCATGAATATGTGTATATATATATATATGTATATATATATATTATGTATTTGAACATGAACATACATTAGTGCTCGATGTTATTGCCATCAACGTAGGCAAAGTGGACGTGTGGAAAGGAAAATCACCTTTGAATCATGATCATATCCAATTGGTTTTACATGCATGGCATAGATCGATGTCTGTCTGCCTATCTATGCAGTCGCCATGGCTAAGGTGAGTGAAATGTACTATCCATCCTGTTCTGCAATCTACTAGAAAGCCAATCAACTTATGTAGTTTGTTGATCAAATGCAAGTGAGTCAACACATGTTCAGCTGCTCAAGACTCAAGAACCCGCGAAGATTCTGTTTGTATACACGATAATGTACATACACATATGTATATATATATAATATACACATACACATCTATCTGCTATAGATTTGTGTCCTGCCTGCCTCTCTATGTAGTCATCCATCTGTCTGCTTCTCCATCTGCCCATTCCATTTCTCTGTCCGCAACATATACCCCAAAGGAGGAATCAACCAACTCTCACACACGTCTGCGTGGCTTGCAAAAACATCTATATTATATATAAATCTACTGTAGTTTGGGATTCTGCTCCCATCATCAGTTGCAATCCCAAATCAGCCAGCATCCCCAACCTGGTAGAACCTCTGCAAACTAAGCTTAAGCAGAATCAATTTGTGACATGTCCACTGCAAGAATCTGAAGCCTTCCGAAGCCTTCCCGATTCGTCAAAGGCCATTCTGCAGCCCAGTAGCTGGCCAAAGTAGTTGGATCTTTGACGCTGTCTCTTTGTGAACCTGGCTGCAAGGTGGTTGAAGTTGTGGCAAAAATCGGCATGTGCGTCTACCTTTGTGTGTGTATAATGTGTGGACGCATACACGATCATAGATTTATATGCATATGTAAACATATATGTATATATGTATATCATACGTATCACATCAATGTATACACATATATATATATATATATGCAGTTACTCACACACACATATATATATATATATAGATTATACATATATATATATATACATACATACACATACATACATATATATATATATATACATATATATGTATATATATATACACTTATATATGTATATACACACATATATATACACACGTCCATACCAAAAAAAACATGTATGAATGTACATAACATCAGAGTGCTTGTTGATTGTACATATGACCTGACACTACGTCTAAACCTCCACGCATAAATATATGGACACAGAGGCTAATCAGTTTTGGACTGTTGCGATCAACCAAATCGGTGGTTCGTGGGGCACCCATAATCCATACAGCTCCCTTGAACTTGGCAGTGGAACTTGTTCAATAGCGCAGGCTTCAAAAAATCAAGATGTCCCATACAAAGGAGAAGTTGGACCAACATGGCAAAACGAAAACCAACTGCATTGCCCTGCCTCTTATGCGCAGGGTTTTGAGGGATTCGTGATTGGTATTGTAGTTTTGATCGAATGAATCTAGTCTATACCTTGTAAAGCCAAGAAGCATATTGATGCAATGGTCAAAATACCTCTTGTCACCATTCGACAAAATTGAGAAACACATCTAAAACCAATCAATTTTGATATTTATATAGATATCATATTTATATGTATATATATATATACACCCATTTCAAAGCCAAATAAATCCTTAAAGCCCTGTGGTGACGTATCTCATGCATCAAGGCCGCGGGGCGACCTCGCCTGATGTTCGACTGGGTCGTGGACCTCAGAAACAGTTGGTGGCTGGGCAAGAAAGGGATAGACTGGAGTATAGTATGCTGTTATTTGGCCAAATTAAACCCCAGTTATGGCCGCCATTTAGCCACAACTCAATGGGCTATGTGATTAGCATAATTGGGAGAAAATTGGTTCTAACATGTTCTAACATCATTTGACCAACAAAACATAGAGAAAGAGAGCATAGAAATCATGCGGATGTAGAATACAATGGGACACCCAGGCCAACAAATACAACATGATGCGACATGGGCGGATATAGTGGTATATAATTGACATACTACAATATCACCAACAAGTACCAACAATATGAGATTTGGCAGTGTCTGAAAATGGGCCATTCACCCATTATTTTGGGGGTTACTTAAAGCGGGGGATAGAGAAAGAAGTGGACATCAGTGGACTTTTTGGAGGCTCTCTATTTTCAGCTGTCCATCCACTCCCAGTTCACTGTTGAATCGTGACACAACTGCATCGTGGCCGTATAATCTTGGAACACAAAAAACTCAGCTGTGCGTATTCAATCTCAGCACCCATGGCAGCCATCACCGATCAGCCGAATAAAATCACCGGCCGGTTTAGTCAGTCAGTTTTAGCATCTGTATAGGTTTCCAATGGTTTCCAAGTTGAACATGGTCCTGCATCAAAATGAAAAATAGGCATCTGACGAATGTTGTCTTTTTGCTGTCGAACCCGCTAAGAATTTCTGTCTTCTTTTGGGCACTCAACTCAACCTGTCAAACCAACAGTTTGTCAGGATCGGGATATCATCAGCTATGGAGGGACAAAAGACATAAGCAAAGTACCAACAATCTTTCATATCATTGTACTTGTCGCGGTCATTCTCATGATCATTCAACAGCTATAACGGGCTTTCAACATGCTTCAACCTCCCGGCACATGTGGTTTGCATCATCCGGCAGCTGGACCGCTCCATCCGAGCAACTGTTCGTGGATGAAGGCGAGGTGGAGAGTTTTGGACCTGGCGCTCCAATTTGGCTCAAGTAGTGCTTGCAATCTAGGTATTCGTTACACCAGAGATTGTAAGACCACAGACTGTTGGTGTTGCAGTAGACGGTGATATCAAGTCAAACAATCAACATAGCTGGCCTGGATGTTCATCCTGAACATCCACCCAACACAAATTCTGAAACCAACATGTTTTGACACATTCCCGGATTAGTCCGACACAACCGGGTTGACTGTCTTGGGGTTGTTCAGCTTCAACCAGTTCTGGGGCATGTTCAACTTCCCAATTTCAAGTTGATCCACAACTGGCCAGTTCTAAAACTGCACCCCGCTCGCAAGTTGCATCAAGTTGCCAAAGGCTGGAATTGGATACACTACCCAAGAGATGGAGGTTTCCTGAAATGGGGGTACCTCTAAATCGTCCATTTTAGTAGGGTTTTCCAATATAAACCATCCATTTTGGGGTACCCCCATGTTAGGAAACCCCCATATGGACCCGATTCATCCCAAATGTCTGTTGAGTGTCCAAAGGTGCAGCCCTGCTATGGCCACAGAGCCCCCGCCACAAATGGACCCTGGGATCCACCGCGAACCAGGTGCCGTATCCCATCCTTTGGCTACTGATTCTGAGAAAAGGAGGATCCAAAATGATGTCTACTTTGTTTGGGCCCATGTTTTACTTGGTCAATTCGCTCATTTTTCTTGCTCAAATCTTCAACCATACTGCGGCTTCAAAGATCTTCAAAACTTCATGGCCCAGTGGCATCTCACAGCGATCTTGGTGGTTGACCCTGTCGACGACCCTGCCTGCTGTCACGCAACGCGATCCTCGGCGACTTAGCGATCCTGTGCAGCAACACGGCACGACAGATGGTTTTTTCTTACTTGGTGTGTTAGTTGGTGTACTTTAGCTGGATAAGCAGGCCTGGTCCATGTATCTCAGGGGTTATGACATATCTACAAAGTATTTCTGATTCCAAGTGCCCACAAACTGCTAAGCAAATTATCATGGAATGATGGGGTGTAACCAGTGTAACCTGAAGAAGGTTTCCCATTCCAACATGGCGATCTGCCAAAATTGGGAGGAAAGCTGGGATTTGCCATTGGAGTGCTTGCCCTGGAGTACCGGCATTCAATCCACGAGATTAGAAGATACTGACCCTCAACTAGATGGAGAATTGATGTGTTCAAAGCTTCATACCTATGGAACCAACCAGGTAACCACAGGACGCGAAGACTCAACTTCGGTGCGGAATTTGTATTCATTCCATCTGAAACTTCAGCTCACATCATTCGTAAAGCGATTGTATTGCTTGCACAGATCTAAATGTACGTTGCATGATTTGCCGGAATACAATTGGTGTGACATGAACATCCCATATGATTTAACCATAATTTAACATACATATTACATACACGCACATGCGCAAACAGAATGCACATCCACCAATACCCAGAATCCACGTCTAATCCCCGCTGGACAACATCGCAAAAGACAACTCATCACCCTTGAATCCGTCTGTTTTTTTTTCAAACAATATCTTAAGAAAGGAAAACATATATCGATAAAAAACAAGAAAACAGGGGTCAGTCTAAAAAAGGGTATCACTATTTATTGCTTTAGAATTTATCATCATTTCCTCAATGAACCTCATCCATATCCCCTGTGAAATTCAGGCCCACGAATTCATTATTTTCCCGAAGGGAATCATTGTTTACCCAACGAAAATCATCATTCTCACATATTTTCACATGACAAACCCTCATCGGCGCAACCAGGGGGACCCCGCCGAATGTCTTTGAGGCTGAGCGTTTCAATGCCTCCACCTGCGCGTCCAGGGGGAACTGGAGATGTGTATGATCATATGTATGTATATAACAATACATAGTATAATATGGTATAATTGCAGCATATCATATTTACATATGTTTGATTATGTTTGTATGATACCATCTATAGAAACAGCAAATATGGATATAATAAAGCCTAGGCTGGATGCTTGAAGGTACTGGAAACTGACATCCGTGTTGGGCTGACGTCTCACTTGCGACTGTCACATTGTCTCACTTGTAAATGTCCTGTTTCTTTGGACTAGGATGGAATGGGGTAGGGTGGGGCAATAACCTTCACTGGGACTTCACACGAGTTGGTGGCTTGGGTGGGAGGCGGGGTGGGGCAATAACCTTCACTGGGACTTCACACAAGTTGGTGGCTGGGGTGGGAGGCGAGGTGGGGCAATAACCTTCACTGGGACTTCACACGAGTTGGTGGCTGGGGTGAGGTGAGGTGTGGTGGGGCAATAACCTTCACTGGGACTTCACACAAGTTGGTGGCTGGGGTGGGGTGAGGTAGGATGGTGCACAGGGACTTCACACAAGTTGGTGGCTGGGGTGGGGTGAGGTGATGATGACGATGATGATGACAGTAGTGATGCTCTGATGCTAGTGATCATACAGATAATGATTCTAGAAATTAATGCCATTCCAATGACAATCAAGTTCCTGATGAAACCACCGAAGATGTTGGAACATGCGTAACATGACCTAGGCTCAAGATGATCGTGAAAACTATGAAGTAAAAAGCGAACATGATGCTCAGGATAATCATAGACAGCATGATGATGACAACGCTACCGATGATGATAATGATGATGTTGATGATGATATAGAATGACGTAGATGGTCATCACGGGCATGATGATGCTCAAGAAATTGATGATCATGATCATCATTAAATCACATACAACTTAAAAGTGACAGAGATGATGATAATGATAATGATGCTGATCAAAAAAGAAACATGTTGAACAAGAAGGAGAAGAAGTTGAGGTTAACATTGACAGCTGTGACAATGGTGATGCAGGTGACAATGAGGATGACAACAATGAACAATCTCATTCATGATGGCACTGATGATGATGATGATGATGATGATGATGATGATGATGATGATGATGATGATGATGATGATGATGATGATGATGATGATGCAAATAACAGGTAAACTGTTGAAACTGATGGTGATGGTGATCATGGTGATCAGGATTATGATCGTGAACATACCGAAGATGATGATGTTCATGATCATAATTTAACCATAAGGATTATGATGGATCAAGACACTTACAAGCGAGATACTTCGACAGTCACAAGCGAGACAAACCCTCCATATTACTGGAAACTGACATCCCTGCCCAATCAAGTTCCCAAAAGCGACTTTCATAGGGACAATGATGATTCACCGGCGGATTTAAGGGGGGTGTTCCCCTAATTTTCAGACAAACACATTCCATAAGGATCTCATTCTATTGTCATTAAATACCCATGATATTCCCATGCCCAGGGTTGGCGGGATGCTGCCCATTGATTACTGATACCACACCCTGCAGCGAAGTTCAACTGTGCCTTAAGCTTTGCGGAGTTGAGGCGTCGAGGACTGGGTCCCGGACTGGTCTCCTGCCAGTTCAACATGCTTCCAAGATGTGACCCTGGAAAGCTGGTGATCAGAAAAATGACAACAAAATAGACTATCTATATGATTCACTATGTATGCTTATCTAGCTCTAAAACTATCTAGCTAGTCTAGCTGCGCTGGCTATCCAATCTGATCTTGTCTCCTGCGATCTCATCTACCTATGCTATCTGATCCTATCTGATCCTATCGAATCTAATCCGATCTAGTCGCATCTCATCTAATCTTTATCTGTACATGTATATATATATATATACACATACAATATATATATATGATTATACATTGTGTATATATATATATAATATCTGCAATGCAATTTTGTTGGCACGTTCATTAAGAGTAAAACTTAGAATTACAAATATATGAAACAATATTGGCTTGTAGGGTGGATGAAGCCTGGCAAAATGACGGAGAAAAATCCCGTGTTCATGATGATCGAAGTCCGAGAATTGGGATGAACCCATCCCACGCCTTTGAAATGGAGAAAATTATGATCATTGGATTGGTTAATGGGAAAATTTACAGGAAGCCTCTATATTTGATGGGAAAATCCATGGTTTCCTGTAAAATTTCCCTTAAACCAATGATTTGGGGGTTACCCTGTTTTCAGATAGAGCTTAGACCTAGCCTTCTCAACGGACCGCCTCGGATGCCATGTTCTCTGGACCATTCTCCTACCAATCCCATCTGCCCCTCATATTAAAATAACACCCCCATTCTATGAGTTTCTATGGTCCCAGATACGTGCACAGAGATGTGCAGAGGTTTCATCATGTTTCATCATGTTTCATCCCCTATTAAGCCATGCTTTCTTGGGGATGTGTAATGGCTGTGAGAAGGGATTACTTCAGCTTCCAACACCCCTATCCACCTGCGGATCTCTGAAGATTAAGCGCTTGCAGAGCACGGCATGTTTGAAGGCCAGCAGCCCGGCTTGCAGCCAATGTATCGCATCCTCACATGGCTTTGTCAATGTGGGATACCACCTGTTCTTGTGGCAATTTGAAGAGGCTCTGTTAGGCTCTGTTAAGTTCAAACCCCCGTTAAAGAGGGTTGACCAGCAGGCCAACAACCAATGAGGCCTGTGGCATTCCCCCCACTTATGTGAACATCCATTAAAATTGGGATACCCTACATGTGCAATCCACTCTCGTCTCACAACGGACAGGATTAAATGTGAGCGGGCCGCCAAAATGGTTGGCCAAAGAACGACATTTTTTATGGTACTGGTAGTCAAACATGGCAATGGAAAGCTCTCATTTATAACGGATGATGTTGAAAAAACTAAAGCTAATTTCCCATTCCTATGTTTGATTACCGGTTCCGGTAGGCTGAAGTTGAAGGAACCATGCATTTGGCCAATTTCCAACAGATCCAAGTGCATGTAACAGCGTGGATTGTCTGGCAAGTCATTCTTGGTTGTTTGATTGCTTCTGTAATAAGCTTTATACAACAATATATTACATAGTACAGTAATCAGTTGATTGACTTCAACACAATCCAAGCAATATCAGCTCATTGAGCTTCATCATCAAGAGATGTGATCGGCGATCGGCCAGCGTGGGCCATCTTTACTCCCTGCAGCCAGGCGTCATCATCCTTCTTTTGCTTTGCCACCACCCCATGCTCCGTTTCCACCCGCAAAAGCTGTCGCTTCAGCGCCTGCAACAGAGTTGACAGACTTTTCCAGGAAATTCTCCCACAAAGAAGGCCACATCTGGGGCTGTGCCACTTTGTATCCACGTTGTCTTTGGAATTCCACACAACGGGTGCTGTTGATGACCACGAAGTGTGACTTGCCCTTGCGGGAGATTGGTCATCATGCTTCGACCCGACTGACAAGTACCCTCACAGCAGCACAAGCAGTCACTTGGTCGGTTATAAACTGCAATTGATAATAGTGTGTAATCATAATATGTCGTCTTAGCCAAATTCTTTCAATGTAATTCGATGGAATTCGTCCTAGGAGGTAAATCAGTTATAGGTCCTGAACCATTTCCGAACTGACATGAACAAACAAGCACCCTCTTGGACAAAACGAAAGCAGGTGAGGCCGTGATCTTCCCCATGGTGCCCGGCCCCGGTTTTTGGCCACGGGCCTTTTGGGTCTCACTCACCAAAACTTCAGCCACTGGAAGATTTACATCCACTTCCTCTCCTCGCACTTCGCTCTGGAATCTCACCATCTTTGGACACGCTCAAATATTCTAAAAGTTCCAAGTGTAAAAGAGGAACACTGGCACTGAAGAACCAAATGGCTAATCACTGCTTTGTACATGTCGCTTCGTGAAATTTGTATCATCCGTTCTGAGCACGTGACAAGATAATTCCCTCAACCATGCCTGAAAGACTGATAAGTCCAACGCATCATACATAAAGTACCATTTGACTCAAAAGGATTCAACACATGCCAAACAAAAATCACACATCCAAATGATACACAAAAATACACCATGTCAAATAGGGTACACAGACTCATAATTCAACAGAAACTTCACCAGTCATCCCCTGGGACTCCCTTGAAGCCGCAGCCGTCCTCGTCCCATGGCCTGCAAGGTTTGATCCTCCGACTCGCATCGGTGGGCACCTTGCGCCAGTGCATCGAAGACCTGCAAAAAGTGGGCTGATCTGAAGGCTGCTTTTATTCACCTGACTTAAGATGTTCATGAAATATGTGATGCTATGTTATGGTATGAACATATGTGAACTATATATGTACATAAATGAATTGTATTTAATTATGGTATGTGTCTTGTTGTTGTTATTGTTGTTATCATATGCTATCATTGTTGTCAGTGCTAATCTTGTTGTTACCATTGCTATGATGATTTGCCATGGTCCTTGAGAGGTCTGGCATCGCTATCAAAATCAAAATGAACGAGGTTGATATGCCCATGGGATTGATTTCTCAGCATCTTTTACCGAATATCACTGGGATATGGCTTGAAATTGGGCACCCCCGAAAAACATCAAACTGTGGGCTGGGGATATGCGTCAAAACATGCTAAAACTGGGTGTCCCAATCGTATCCCCAACGATTGGGTTCGTCTGGACACGGGGTACGAGTACCCCATTCCATCCAGGGGTCACTCATCATTATCATCATTATCCCTACTTCTCCTTATTGTTTGATGGCCATGTAGGGGCTACAAACACCCCGCATACCCCATGTTCAGATACACCCCAATTGAGTCTTTCCCAGTCAGAGCATTGCGGCCTGTTGGTGTCCCAACGAGGCCACCCAGTGCAAAGGCGTTTCGCCGTCTGCGCAAAGCAACCGCGGATCCGCTTTGGCCACCAGCAGCGCGCGACAGACCTGCGGCCCAACGTTGGGGAGCAGAGTCCAAGCAATGCGTGGGTGAAAAATCAGAGGTAGTATCCTGGGTGGCAATTCTATTCCAAAATATGAACATTGGTTGAAGATTCACATGAAGACACTCACACGAGAAAGTCAACAATGGCTCAAAGAAAGTGGAGGATCTGTTTGTGCAGCCTTGAACATGGAACGAAGCTGGAACCTCCACTTGTGGCATCATGCGCTTGTGACTGGCGGTTCATATGCGCCATTTGAGTGGCTAACCCGACCCTTTTTGATGCGAAAATCACACCTGTTGGTTTCAGTCCGAATGTTTGCTGCTTCCCACTTTTTGTGAAAATCTTGGTGCTAAAAATCTCGATGTTTGCAAAGTTTGCTCCAAACTTCCCACAAGCTTTGGTGCACTCTGCCTGGCCCGCAGGGTCTGCACTCCGTAAGACCTTCACAGCATAGTGCAGCAAAGTCCATCTGGAAGGCCCGAAGCGCTCCCTGGCGCACTGGGTTCCAAGGTGAATCAACAAATGGGGGATGAATCTCCCCGAAGGAGTATGGGTACAAGGTACCCCAGTTTGTTAGCTAAGATGGTTCTTCAGTTTTGGGGGGTTGAATTCCAAAATTGGAGATGGATCCCTCAAAATGGACCGTTTATCAAAAGGACATGATATGGGTATGTGGATGACAGTACTAAAGGATATGGGTCAAAATTCTCAACACCTTGAAAATGGATCGGTACCGAACATGGATCTTTAGGGGGTAACTGCCCCATTTAGTATGGGTATCATTGCCAGTCCTCGCCCCCCCGGTATCTGTGACCAAACAAATTGGGATGAATTCCTCAAATGAACTGTTTACTCCTAAAGAGGAGCCACTTTGCGGGTCCTGAAATGTACCACATTTTGAGCCATAGCCACGAGGGTTGAAAAAGTGAGTTTCTATCCAGTCTTCAACTCTCTCTCTCTCTCTCTCTCTCTCTCTCTCTCCGTATATATATATATATAATTATATGGCAAATGCCTGGGCTTTGCCCGGAACTGCAACGACAACGGGATTCAGAATCATCATCATCATCATCATCATCATCATCATCATCATCAACATCATCAATTGAATGTAAAGTTTCGCGGGGGTGGGAATTTATATTCCTAAATACCATTGTTGATCTTCCCAATTGAATGTAAAGTTTAACGGGGGTGGGAATTTANTTGTTGATCTTCCCAATTGAATGTAGAGTTTAACGGGGGTGGGAATTTATATTCCTAAATACCCTTGTTGATCTTTCCCAATTGAATGTACAGTTTAACGGGGGTGGGAATTTATAAAGGATTTATGGGAACAACTAGAAGGGTATTGAATGTAACGTTCAACGGGGGTGGGAATTTATATTCCTAAATACCCTTGTTGATCTTCTTCATTGAATGTATAGTTGCATCAACATTTGTTTGGGAATGGGAAATATCTACGCTGCAACGCCTGGGCAAAGCCCAGGCGTTGCGCGTAATTATATATATATAGGAAATATATACAGCAAGCTCTACCCAAGAGGTATAGATTCAAAATGGAATAAAGTACAGCAGTTGCAAAACTCAGGCGCACAGCTTCCAGTCCCCTCCGCACAGGGCCATCAACTGAGCATGGCACCCTGCCTGAAAACTGGGCTATGAATTGTCGATGTACTAAGAGTACAGCAAACGAGAATTCCAAACTGTGTCCTGGTAGAAACAAACAGTCAACATATGTTAACATTGCTTTTTCCATGTGCTTTCCCCTTTTGCGAAACCCAGATTGCAGCCACCCAAATGATCACCTTTCGATCAAACTCCTATTGCCACATATCAGACTGAATTTCACAGTTTCATCCAGGGATGACCAGCACTTGTCAAAACCACCCGGTGCCTTAAAACTTCCTTGAACGGGATGGAGTCAGTTTGCTTCTTCAGAAACTGCCAACAATATGCGCAGGTCATCCGGGTCCGGAGAAAAGGCATCAAGACAAGATAGAGAATGTGGGTCACCAACCAGAATGTTTCATGGCTACTATCCCTAATGTTTGATGGTTACTATTCACCATATCTGTCCATATCATCAAACACTACCCTGGTGATGGTGACTATCACTAGGAATGATATGGGGAGCCTATGGGGTGAAGCCAAGTCAGCATTAGTGGTCCGTTGGAAACAGCATCCAAGGTCGAGCACCCAGCACCGAGGCCAAGCTTGAGTTCAAGATCTGTCGTTAGCCTTCCCACGATCTATTCTTCTCACTTTGTTTCAGTATCCTATGATCTCTTATGTATTCTTATGATGTGCTTTCTGTACATTTCAGGTTTGCAAATGTAGGATTCATTCTTGCGTCCCACTCGCAAGCTCTGCCCTCCAACTTTCCTGTTTTCTCTTGACAAAATGACCTATGCACGTGGTGCTGGTGTTGGGTCTCCTTTTTTCTGGTTCTTGAAATCCCTACCAACCTGTGGATGTCCGTCTCCTAATGATGGATTGACAATTTCTGCCAGTTCCTGACCCGCTCTGGCGAAGGCTCCCCCTGCCTGCATGTTGCGCAAGGAATCTGCACCCCGGTGAACGGCACCACAGCACCCCTCCTGTCAACAGTCTACCCTGTCTGCAATGGACAATTCCTGATGGAAAAACCATTCATAGAAAATTTTCTTTGTCACAAATGGGCAGTATTCAAACGCCTGGGATCAACTATCAGCCACTTTCTCCTGCACGGCTTTCAGTAGGTACTGGGCCACATCCTGCAGGCTATTGTGCTTCAAGGGCACCTGCAGCCAGGAGAGGGAAACCAGGGAAAACCACAGCTCTTTGCACCCCCAATTTCTTTTTAGGAACCCGCCCCCCTTGTTTGACAGACCCCTTTGGCAAAAAAACTTCCAACAAACAATTCTTCCTGCTTGGAGAATTGGAGTTGGTAGCTCTTGCTGTCCAACTTCTGTGAAGCACATACCAAACCCATCAACCCATCTTTTGAAGAAATGGGTTGCTGGTGAAAAAAACACATAGCCATTGGTCGCTGATTCCTGACTTCCGCTGGAGAAATCCCAATTGTTCCCCATTGCATAAGACGGGGTAAATCAATGAAGGTTACCCTCTGGTAAACTAACATAGCTATTGAAAAATGGCCATTGAAATAGTGGATTTTCCCATGAAAAATGGTGATTTTCCAGTTCGCTATGTGAGTTTACCAGAGGGTAAATCCCAATTTCCAGAAAAACAAAATAGTTGACTCCCAATTTCTCATTGATTTTGTGGCTTAAATCCCAATGATTCCCTCTTCCTGGCAAAATGACGTCTGCGCCTCAGTAATGGCCCGCTGCGCGCGAAGGAAGTCCACCACGGGCGTTCGCTTCAAACAAAGGGCGTAGTGCACCGCACTGCAGCAGGATCCATCGATCCATTGAACCTTAAGGCATTCAGGGAAGATGTTGATGGATATGTGAGATATGTTAATCACTTATATACTGTGTATGTACATATAAACATATATATATAGACATAGAATTACATATGTATAAATATATGTATATAGTAAATGTGTATATATATACATATATATAATAAAAAACACTTATGCATATGTGTATATATATATATATACTCACCAAAGGGTATATACATGTATCATACTCTTGCATGTATATATATATATATATAAATATATTGTGCGCATCTCTATAAATAACATAAGATAGCATATACTAGTAGAGTGTATATATTGACCTGTGGGGTTGGATTCTAGAAACATTGGAAGCCGCGGGCATTTGGATGGGTTTGAAGGCCTTCGCAACTTGGTGGCAGCAAAACTTGGGGACCTTTGGTCGGTGAGATCCCAAGTTGGTCGGTG
>BGPT01001565.1:69146-85953 GCA_003297045.1 Symbiodinium sp. clade C Y103
CAACATAGATCAATGGTTAAATTTAAGGTACCATCTGGTAATCAAGCATGGCAATGGAAAATCGATGTTCCCCATTAATACCTGCATTTACAGGATTTTTTTCCATTAATCACTAATACCTGCATTTATAGGTTTTCGTTCCCATAAAAACCTCCATTTAGCTCCGGGATGTTTGCTTGCCAGCCATGTTTGATGACACCGGACTTTCTTGGAGAAACTGCTCAGCCAACGGCAAGGTCCACCTGACCAGAAGTATCATCTGGGAGGAATATCCCTATAATCATTGGGAATATACAGATACGGGCTTAATTAAAAAATCATTGAAGGGGATTATATGATATACTTTCCAGATTGGATGATCATATATATTTACATATATATATATTTACATATATATATATATTTACATATATATATATATATATTTACATATCTATTTACACATATATATATATTTACATATATATTTACATATCTATTTACATATATATATATATATTTACATATATATTTACATATATATATATATATTTACATATATATTTACATATATATTTACATATCTATCTACATATCTATTTACATATATATATATATATATATCTACATATATATTTACATATATATGTGTATATATATATATATATATTAACATATATATTTACACATATATATATATACATATATATATATATATATATTTGTTTACACATATATACATATATATATATATGTTTACATATGTATATATTCACATATGTATATATGTACATGTATTATCGTATATTCATGGTTACAATCCCACCTTGGATGATGAACCATTTCCCCCAAGTATTAAACACCATTAAACAATTTCCAGGCCAGTGTGAGATGATTCTCCTCACTTTTGTTCTTTTAGACACCATCCCGGTTCCGTCAACCCTTGGATTTGCGGCTGGACATTTACCAGATCATCCCTAAAGATTCCTCTAAAAAGGTGGACGAACCAATAAAATCAATGGAGCTGCATCTTGACCATCTCGGCATGGCCGCTCTTCATGGCAAAGTCCAGCCTGCAGGGCAGGACTTAGTAGCAATTCAAATGTGGAAAATGATGAATAATTACCAAACATAATCCATTGGTATTGGGGACACCCATTTTTCCAAACAAACCCATGTTCACTTTAAGATATATCAAGCTTTTGGAGCAAACCAAGATATTTTTCGTTGAGCTTTGTGCAGCTGGGCTCCCATACAAGGATTCACTGCCAGTCTTTAGCTCCTGGGGAGGCGGATTTCAACCAGTTAGGGGATTGAAACCATTGGAAATTCCAAAACCAGCAAGTCGTAGATGATGGATTCAGAGGGTTCACCAACAAACATTTGGATTTCGGATGAGCATTAATTGAAGGCACGAGCATGTAGCCAACAAGAGCAGGCTTCCAATTCCTTACACGCTACACTTGTGGATTGCTTCTGCTGGTTGATGTTGGGATTCCCTGTGCTTGGGACACTTCTCACCAGAGTTCTGGCGGTGCCTGAGCTGACCTTGACCTGCCAACTCTGCGAATTTCTCAGAAAGATGTCGGCGTCGATCTATCTACAGCTTCGCACACATGGCCATGGGTCAAAATTGGGGGACCAATGGCGAAATTTGCTGATCTTTCATATTTCAACCGTTTTAAACCACACATTCTGAGAAAAACCATTTGAAACATCTGTGGTTTTCATGCTTTGGTTGAAAGTTGAAACACATCTTGACCCACACCATGAAATCGACTACTCTTTTCCAGCCACCAATCGCGATGATCGATGACTCAGTCGTAGCAGTAGGTATGGTTCTTTCCCCATTTCGGGCAGGAAGCAGGATCACCATTCACCGGGGCAGCGGCGACGCTGTGCATGGTAAAGTAATAGTCCCGACCCTCCACAACCTGCCTGGCCAAAGTTGGAAGGTGACAAATGGTGAGGGCTTGAAGGACCTTAGATAACCTTAGATGATCCTTGGAAAACCCGAGCTTTTTCTTGGCAAATGGATGGTGATTTGATTTGAAACCGGCCTTGACATACTTCGAACGCAGCAGAAAGTGCTGCTGCTGCCAGTCTTCTTTGGGTCAGGGCACCAGATGTTTCGGGCTCCATAGGCTTTGTTGCCGCAATGGGTGGCACCCTGCTGCTCCAGCCACCAGCCCGTGCTCTCGCATGGCATCGAAATGGCCACCTGCATGGGGAAAGAGGGACCCATGGGATAATTGATTTAGCCACAAAAAATGGAGCTGCCAACAGTTCAACACAAGGGGCAATGCCCACCTGGCAGAGTCCTTCGTTGCATACCAAGCCCTCAGCACAGCAGCCGGCCGGTTGCTTCTCACCGGTGATTTCGAACGTTAGCGTACGAAGCGGACTTTTATCCGATGCACAGGGTACCCCCTTTTCATTGCCATGGTTTTGAACATCGTAAATCCGTCGTAAATCCATTTAGAACCATTTAAAACCATATTAAAAAACACAAAAAAGCACACACAAAATTCAGGGTTGCATGGTCTAGCGGCTTCATTCCAATCCATTTCTTGGGGTAATTCCACCATTTCGACCCTTGCCTTTCTGTGGAGCCGAAGNACAAAATTCAGGGTTGCATGGTCTAGCGGCTTCATTCCAATCCATTTCTTGGGGTAATTCCACCATTTCGACCCTTGCCTTTCTGTGGAGCCGAAGAAACGCCCACTCGAGTTGTCCAAGCTGGAGTCATCAGCACAGCAAGCAGCCAGAAAAAACGTATCGCCATGGAGGGCACAACGCAAACGATGAAGAAACAGAGTCTTGATGAGTCTTGGTACGAGTACTTTCAGGTCTTTGAGCCAGTGAACGTGGAATTGTGAATGCGCTTTGTTTGTTTCAAATTACTTAGAAGTCATAAGATAGACATTGATGATATTCCTAGCCTGGGGAGACTATGCACAGAGGTTGCAGGACCTAGCCTGGGGAGGCTATGACAGCACAAAGGTTTAAAGGTTGCAGGAAACATTACAAAAACTGGGCGTCTTCTCCAAAATCATCACACCTGGATCTAGAGGGTTGATAATTCTTGAGCCATACCTAACACCTAACACTACTGGGGGGGTGCTGATCATTGTGGTATATTGTGGCCATTTTTGCACTTAAGAACTGGAACTGTACCCCCAAGTAGACGAAGAAGTTGGCGCTGCTATGTGATCGGGATTTATGGTGGATATGCCTACAAGTGCAGTTCGAAACAAGGTATTCTTTCTCCAATTTCAAGCTGGATTTTGGGGTCCGGTTCTGATTTTTGAATCCACCTGAATTTGGTGTCTAACTCATATATCATATATATATATATATCAATCACATTTCCAATGGCTCTACCAACTTCGTTGGCCTCATTTCCACCACTGGATCGGTGGTAACCCCTCCACCGATGCGGTCCTGATCCGCCTGTGCCGTCAGAAGAGCTCGGATGGTCGTGGCGGCAAAGTTGGTCCCCAGCTTGGCCGTTTGCGTCAGGAAGGGCTCCAGCAAGGGAAGCGCCTACAAACACCCGGCCAAACAAAAAAACACGTGTTTTCTGTACCAACCATTTGTTGAGATTTCACATTTTTTGGGGGAGGGATAGGATTGCAATGGATTGTAGAGGGAATTTGTTGGGGAGATTGAGATTCTAGGCTTATTTTTGTTTTGGGGAGATAGGGTTCTAATGGGATAGAACGGGATATAAAAGGGATTCAATATGATTTTTCACCACCAACGATGGAATCAAGCATTTGATTGGAAGATTTAATGGCATATGTCACGGGATATGCTGTAAGTTGTTTCTTTTTTTTTGTGTGTGTGTGTGTGGCATTTTATGATATATCAACCAGAGGGTTTGGGGTATACCGGGTATACACAATCTTTACCCATTGTCGGACAACGCGTTTGCATGATACAACAGAAGCGATGAGAAATGCAGTTAGTATATGCTTGTTCCCAACAGATCCCAAGTGGTTGAGGGCTTCAATTCCACGATATTGACTACACACTGACTGGTGAATGGTAGGTGAACGCGCTCATGACTGCAGGAGAACCCACTAAATGGAAGATAGCTATCCAAATGTATCTCATTTCTGTACTTACAGTATGTTCAGGGTTCCAAACCACCGACCCACTATCGAGATGATCCCAGCATTTCCTGAAAGTTTGGCATGGAACCTAAACATCAAAGTTCTACTAGTACCCTCCAAGCTCATTCTTCGCGGGCTTATTGGTGGTCTGTTTTTGGGCTCGGCCCTCTAGTATGCTACGTATTGCAATAATATGGTAACAATAGAGTAATACCTGAGTTACCTGATTTAAGTATGATTTTCGGTCTGACATGAGGAAACTCCCATTGTCAATCGTCATATTAATGAGCATGATTGTCACTATCACTATCATTGTTAATTATCACTGAGACTAGTTCGCCACTATTTTTACTGTCATAAAGTATGCCCACATCGAAGCGGTGTGTTGTCACGAGATTTCAGGGATAGTCAGCCCCAGCCTCATAGTACCTCAGCACCGCGATCATTAGTCGTCCTGAGAATTGAGGGTCACACTTGGAGCCCTGCTGTGGACCTGCAGCTTATATCAAGAAAGCTGAAAGTCATAAAGGTTGACATATGTTGATATCATATTCTTGTCAGGTTCTGATCATATTCTTCTCAAATAGAAAACCTAAACAACTGAAGAGCCAAGTCCAAAATGGCCAACATCTACCACCTGGGCATTGGAAAAGCTCCTGCTTCTCGCCAGCGAAGGAAGTCTGAGTCCGCAGGAGGCAATCTAGCCTAAGTCACAAGGGCTTCTATCAAGAGCAACTGGTAAGGCATCGTAAGGCGGCTATCAAAACATATTAACACGTATTAAAACATGTTACAGTAACACACGTGAGGTACACACACACACACACACTATCTCATAGTGACATGCCATAAAAACCATTGGATGTTTCAGTTGTAGACTTCGGCCGTGGGGCGATGTTCGCACACCACCAGGGTAGAATCTGCTCCGCCATGCGATGCAGGCACTTGCCAAAGCGTGGACCCTGCCAGGGATGGCCGATTCTACCGTGGCAATGGAAGGATCGGGAAAATGGTTTTGGTACATGTTGGTACCTGAAAAACTTCAAGGAAAACACACATATACATTTATAATCATATATATATATATATATTATTTGACTGTCTAGAATCAATCTTTAGAACCGCATTTCCCCCATGAAATTGCCGGCAGGTTCCCCCAGTTTCAGAGAAACCATGACCCACGAGATGTCTTGGAAACTGCGAGAAAATTCGCGCTGATGGGAGCCTTGAGCATCATGACGGACAAGGTGAGTTCCAAGGTATCGAACAACTTCTGCTTCAGAGCCAACTCAAATGGAAGAACCTCAGAATTTTCTGTGGCAAAACATTTTCGGAACCATGATGCAGCTGCAAAGGAGACCAGTGCCGGGACCACTTGCCGGAGAGGTGACAGCTAGAAACTCTGGGTGGCCAAAGGATCACTACGACAATAAGCGTGTCTTCCAGTCGCATCTCGTTGGCGGAACTGGCTTGGTAACGAAGGAAGTGAGCTTGGGACTCCATGCAACCAGGATGAACATGGATCAGGATGGATCTACCCTCTGGTAAACTAACATAGCTATTGAAAATGGCCATTTACAGTGATTTTCCCATTAAAAATGGTGATTTTCCATAGTTATGTTAGTTTACCAGAGGGTAATTCTGCCATATTCTGCCCTTCTCGCCTCCACATCCCACCCAGATCCACCCAGAAACCCCATGGTCATCTTCCAGCCACGGATTGCTGCCTGCTGCCAGCAGGACACGAGTGGCCTTCAGGGCTCCATGCTGACAGGTGTAGTGCAGAGCACTGCGGCCGTTCCTCGGTCGGGGAAGACGAATCCACCATTTCACTGGGTTGGTGGGAAAATTTACAGGAAACCTCTATATTTCATGGGAAAATCCATGGTTTCCGGTTAGGATTTTCCCTTAAACCAATCCAGTGAACCATTGGTTTTTGAAGGACAATTCATAGGAGAATTCTGATGGTGGAGATAGTAAAACCATGGCTTGCTTTCAAATGTGCCTTAAATCACACGCATGTCAAAAGTGTTGTTCAAGCCGCATATGAGGCAGTATGAACCAGAAGTATGAACCTCCAAGATTTTGGGCAAACAAAGTTAGTCGAACAGTAAGAAATCTAGTGGGGATCAACATTTTTCGCATGGTTTGTTTCGAGCAGTTTGATGTTTTTGCCTTTGAAATCAGATCAGTGCTTAATCCCCTTAATTGATGCCAGCGCCACCCATTTGCCGCATGTTGCTTGCAAATTCTGGCACAACACTATTGTTTGAAGACCCCGCCAGTAGCGACGAGGGGGAACACGTTCATTTTGTGATAGCAGTTAGTTGGTTTCGTATGTTACTTTTTCCACATGTGAACGCCATGCTCCGCTGGGAACTGTTAGGTTGGGGTTGGGGTTGGATAGGGGCGGGTGCAAAAAAACATGCACTGAAACACACAGTTGGTGTTGCGCTGGAGTCTGAACCGACGGTCATCGCGCGTTCTTCAGGTATGCACCTCCAAACTTTCTGCAACAGAACAGCTTTTTCAGGTTTGCATCTGAACATAATCTTAATTGCACGACTTCAGGAATGGTCAAGTGAGAAAGAGTACAAACTCTAGGCTGAATTTGAGTGCAACGATTCTGCAGGTCTGTGGGGGTGATTTTGACCTTGGCTTCTTGAGCTGGAGGTTGATTTGTGGAGTTGCAGTAGCCTGATGGGTTCGATTGACCTGTGGTCAAATTCCTCAATGTGAGTATTGGTCGATACAGCCACCAAACTGCCTGCCGTTCAAATCCGAAACCTCTGCAAACCATTTGTGGCATGGAGCTTGGACCTTCACCTTCCCATTTTCCGGGCGGGGCATCAGGGTAGATCACAAATCCATCCAACATGGTTCTCCATCTTTTTCCCAAAATTTCTGTGCTTTTCAGGGCCCCAGGTGGCAAAACCATGTAATAACATATTGTGAAAAAAGTATCAACCCAAATGACTTGACCCATACTGTACCCAGTTGCTGTTGACCCCCCTCCGTTCGTGCCGGGAGGCTTGTCTTTGGTGCCCTGTCCGGAGACCTTGTAGATCTTCACCAGTTCAGCCAAGTCCTATCTCGCACCAACTGACAATATAATTACCAAGGGTGCAGCCCCCAAAAAGGCAAAATATCAAGCATCATAAGCCTCCGGATTTCTCAGCTGAATTTTGAAACACCAAAGTTAGATCCGGAGATCTCCGGAGTGTCGGTCATAGCCCTTTTTTGTCTTGGCTGTGTCTCGTTTTCCGTGTTTGTTATACAAGTAAAAGGACTGTCTTGTTAACAACTACGATTGGATTTAAGCAACAGAAATGGAAATCTGACAGAAATATGGCTGCAATTAGCACAAGGGCAGAAATGGTTGTTTAGAAGTGAGGATTGGGGATTTTCTCTGGGATCCGTGTGGTGCATTTAGTCGAGTAATGGAAAGTTATTGAACATCACACATCGAAAACATTGAACTCTCAATCTGTCGATCATGTTCACCTGCAGAGGATATGTTCCGTTGCCCACGATTCGCAATGGCTAGGCGGTAAGCAGAAATGAATGTTTCCTAAAATAGGGGTACCCCCAAATCATCCATTTTCATAGGATTTTCCATTATAAACCATCCATTTTTGGGTACCACCATTTTAGGAACCCCCCAAATGCTGACCCTCATCCCCACCAGTTCTGGCAGATCCCCGAACTTCTCAACGCTTCTCCGGGAACTCCGGGCACCTCCTCACTGTTCTGCACGGCAGCTTCAAAGATCAACTCATTCACCTCCCGCTGCACCTGAGATGCTCCAAGATCCGATGCCAATGGGGGAGAATGGATGAGAATGGGACATGGACCAACCCCATCTCAATGTTTGGGCGTGTGGACAGGGCGAATCTGAACCAACAATCAACAAATTATCTAAGGGCAACTCGTATACAACTTGTGTAACCATCTACACGTGGGGCCGTCACCGACCTGGGGTTGGTTGAATCTCCCGGTGAATCTGGGGATAAGTCAACATTGGGGACCCCGCCCAGGTCGAAACTCTACGACCAAAGCATGCTAGGAGTAATCCCATAGTGGACTTCGTGGACAAAATCAAGCAGCAAAAGAGACCAGGGTTTGGATGACCTTGAATCCCTGGAGTGGCAACGATTTTCCACAAAGAAACCACAGGAGGTTCACTGGGAAAAACTGAAGGGTTTAAGCAGCAAAACACGTGCAAACAGGAGGTCTTTCACCAGCAACGAGTGGATAAAGATTACAAACAAACAACCAACAAAGTTTGACGAAACAAAGTAAAAGGGAAGATTCTACAACCAACAAGGATGCGGATTCAAGGAAGGATACTAGAAGACACATTCTATGATTTTGTCATTTCAACATTCTACAACTGAGAAACTGTGTGCCATTGGTTTTCTCAATGGTTTCACCCGTTTCGGGGGCGTTCACATTCTCGAACTAACACCTGTGGCATGTTGTGGCTATTTCCGTGGTTTCTCCCTTTGGTGGTTATAATCTACAAATATGTTGGGTTGCCTTACCTGAAAGTGGACAACTGAGATCCCCATTTGTAGATGCTGTCCTGACCCCAGTCAGCGCCCAGCCACGCGATATGCCTTGTGACCGCCGGATTTCTTCACCTCTTGGATACCTTGAGGGATCGAGGCAGTCGTCACTACCAGCTCATCAAAATCATGCGAGAATAGATGGGTTCGAGGACCCCAAAAAGTGTGGGGTTTCATGATTCGTGACATTGCTGATCACTCGAATAATTCCATTCAAAACAATGATAGAAAAGGAGCCCCCTGGGCTTTTTGACAATCCTTTCGATTGGCATATGGTTTCCTTGTATTTCCTCACTTGAAACCAAATCTGGTTCTAATATGTTTTAATGCTTTTCTGCCAAACAAGGACCTTATTCGGGCAATTCTTCAACCTGATTATGGCTCAGAATCTCCCAAAAATGGTTGGCTTCGTCAGAAAAAGAACCTCCAGCATCGCTTGTGTCTATGCTAATCTTATATACTGCAAACATCCGCCTTTTTTCTGAAAATGTAGTACTGTATATACATGTATATACCCCCAATTGCGGCCAGTTGATAGGGAAGACAACTAGGACCTAGGATAAACCAGTGGGTCTAAAGGTCTGCCCACGATTCCCGCCTTTGATCTGCATCTGCACTTCGCAAATCACACCACTCCTGTGCTGAGACGGTGACCCGTCCCACGTGGTCCATGCTGGAACTCTTTTGGTGTTACCATGCCCAATTTACCAATCATAAACCATTTGGAGGTATGAAACACACACACACACATAATGTCAGAGATAGTAGTCTTGGGGTTCTCCTGATGTTGCCTCACCGACTCAGAAGCGTCGAAACATCCCTGACACCTATATACACCGTATACACCATACTTGGACTCTGACATAGTTGTTTTTTCAATTATTTCTGAGACGGTTTCTGTCACACGGGATCCGCGTGTTTGATGATGACTACAAACCTACAGGTTCTACATATACAATGGAGAAGAACTTACCAATGCCCAGTTTTAGAGCCAGGAGCTGTCAGCGTCTGCTAAAAACACATCCATTCTTCCAATCGTGCCGCAGGTAGGCTCAAAAAAAGGTATGAGGGTGAGAAAATTGAACGAATGAGGTTTTCATGTTTTTTTCCCACACCAAGGAGTACACAGCCCAGTTTTCATCATTTTTACCGGGAATTTCATTGAGAAAAAATGATGAAAAAACCAGTGGATAGCCAGAAGATGCAACTCCAACATCCGAGTCTGGGCTGTGCCCTCGAGCATGTCCCTGCCGGATCTGGCCCCCCATCTGACTGCTGCAGCTTCGGAGCATGTTAAACAGCAGAGTGATGTCCCGATAGCCATCGTGACCTTCGTCCGAGCCACTGCCACGATGACATGGTGGAAACCATGATGTTTCAACATGTTTCAAGTGGAACAAATCAACGACCAGGTGGTTTTCTTGAGGATAAGCAGTCATTCCTCTGCCAAGCTACTCAACCTTTCCCCCCCCAGCTCCTCTCAAGTCGGCGATTTGCTTAATGGGCAAATGAAAATCAACATCTTCCAAGTAGTTGCCCCAAATGGGGGACTTCACCAATTAAAGGAGAAACTATCAGCAAATAGGTCTGCCCAAAAAAATTGGGCACACCCAAAAATCTTAAAATCCCATGCAGTGTTTCCACGATTTTGAATTGTTGGCCCATCACCCATTTTTGGACAAACTCATATCCATTTTTCCTTGTTTAACTGGTTATTTTCGATGGCGGTATCCTCATATTCATTGGCATACACCATTTTGAGACAAGACCATGCATCATGTATTGATGGCTATATGTTAGATGTCCCACTATATCCCAAACAATATTATGTTGCGTTGGGATGCGTTGGGCAAAGGTTTTTACCAGCCAACAGGGAGATATTCCCATTCCATCCATTGGTCATGTCATGTTCCCTCTTACAATTGCCTTTCAAAAACATTATTCAGACACAGGAAATTTGGATATTGTTGGTTTTAGATGTGTATATATATATATACATCATACATATCGCATTACATCCCCATTGATATTCCCTTAAGTGAGCATTTTCTGTCCAGTCACAGAATTGGAATCGGTCGTTGACCTCCATGACCCGAAAGTCGTGTCGCGGCTGATCATGGTCCTCCTGGACGGGGAACCGCTGGATGGGACAATGGGACCACTGACCACGACAGATCACTACGGCAGATTTGTAGTTCACTACGGTAGTTCCGTGGTTGTAATATGTTGTAATTTTCATAGTATGTTTATATGTAATTACACTATATTATTGGATGATGTTGGATGGTACCTTGATGCCATGCGACACCACCATGGTCGCCGGAGCTCGCCCTTTTCCCAATCATTCCTTCATGTTAAGTCCCGAGAAGTTAAAACACACTTCCTTCGGGGATGCCATTGTCCTTCCGAATAACTGAATGAATCCAACGTTCATGTCCAAGAAGTGCAACAAGATTACTGCTTTCAATGCATCACATAGGATTGATTAGGATTGCTTCATCCAGCAAAAGAGAATTGGCGTTACCATCATGAACCCCGTGCAAACACGGCGGAAACAGCTCACCCCGCCCGAACTCCCCAAACAGCCCCACCACCCAAGAACCGCCCCCCCCCTGAGAACACCGAACAGAAAATTCAGAAAACCCCTCAAAAATGGGCACCTCAGAAACAGCCTAAAACATGGGAAGGGTTCCCCAAAATAGCCTCGGGACAGCTCGGGCGCCGATCTTGGGTGATCTTCGTTGTCTCGCTTACCTTGAGAACTTGATCAACAGTAGATCTGATGAAATCTGCTGTCTGGTTGTAGATTGTAGCTTGACCCATACCCATTGGATGGGGCCACAATGGGTTTGTCATGTGAGCGAAGAAACCATTCCAGTTTTAAATGATAAACTATCCTCCACTAGCCAGTTGAGTTTGGCTACTCCCAAACTGTTCACATCAGTGCTGGCTTCCAGCGATTCCCGGGTCACTGTATTCCGCATCATCTTCAACTGCCTCAACATGACCATCATCACCATCACACGGCAAATCTTAGATGTATAGCTGGCTCTTGCCAAGGCTGCTGTGTATATTCGCCCATTTGTCACAAGACTAATTTACTGCTGTATGGCAGTAACCCAAACAAGGCTGAAACTTTGCTGTCATCATTTCTGTTGTCCTCCTGGTCATGATCATGGTTGGTCGCGGGATGTTCATATTTGTGCAACAATATAGGGGTCCTCAAACAGGTTTTTCCACGTTTTTCCAGGATGATAGTTCGATGATGTTTTCGCCATCATTTCCAGGTTTCGAACTTTTCTTTCCATTTGGGGGTTGCTACAAGTACAACGGGGCTATGAACCAATCCACTGCAAATTGAAGTACCAGTAGAAGCACTAGGACTCTACAGATACGCAGCAAAAAACATCCGCAGCATCTGCGCGAGGCTTCGCCCAAAACCAACATGGGCTCGTCCTTCAGTATGAAGAACAAGGCAGAGTAGACCTGGACAAAAATCTCTGGATTTTCAATCTGCAACCATCTGAACACAACATTTGAAGGTATTTTAAGTCATGTTTAAACAACAAAGGCAAATTGAGACCATTTGCACCAATCGAGTTGCCACCATGATACCCCAATCTTCGCGTGGAAAGTGTGTGAAGCAGCTATCAACCAAGTTTCAACTTATCAGGCAGCTTCTAACCTTCAACAAAAAGAAACACAAAAAAAACGGAACAAGCGGGTTTTGTCTGAAAATTGCGTATCCCAAGCCTAGTTTTATCATCGTTCTCTCCATGAAGCTAGCAGCTAGCCATTTGTTGCGGGTAAATCGCCGATTGTTGGACAATCCATACCCCGATCAAGATTATCAACCCCCCCATATGGATGGTTTAACAATTTCCTCCTTCTAATGCTCAATACCCCTAATGTTTGGGACTTCACTTCATGAAAAATCAAGAATGAACCAGGCGTTTTAGGGGTATCATGACATAGCTGGTCTTATATCCTGTATATCATTTTGTGGTTGGTGAATGTTGGTCAAATCCCTATTTTCAAAATAACGTAACTGCTAACAACTAAGGTGGTAAACCCAATCATAAACTATCCGCAATAGAGGTTTATTCTCGGGCATACGCCTATTGGGGATGATGTAAAATGATCCCCAAATGGTTGGTTCTTTTGATGGTTTGCTATTGGGTTTACCAAATTACTAAAAATCATATCCCCTCTGGTAATCAAACGTGGCAAGCTGGAACATCCACCATTTATATATAGATGATTTTCCCAGCTATAAACCTCCACCTATAGGCCATTTTCCAGCCAGCCGCGTTTGATTACTGGGGGCTATTTCTGTTCCATCACACCACCGCCCCACTGGCGCTACCGTGGTGCCTCCGCGATGGTTGGATAGATCAACGAGGCTCTCATCACATCCGTCAAGCAACTCACGTCGCTGCCGTAGCGCGTTAAGACCTGGCGGCCGGAGCTGAGATCGGGATTGAATGCTGGGGTTAGATGGGGATTCTATGGTGAAACGGAGGTCTTCGGGGATTTGTGATGAATGACTTTCTTGGGATTCAAAAGGGGGCTGTTGTCAACCAATTGGGCGCGTTTAAGGAAAATCTGGGATCAAACGAAACGAGATAGCCACAATCAACTTGTGGATAACAAATCAAACTTGGTCAACACATGACAAAACAGGACATGAAGTGGGATTTTATCCCCAAACTGCTGGAGACATAGAAATGGATTTGGATCAAAAATGGAGATGGGCACCCAAGTTGTAGCCAATTGAATTTTAGAATGATGACAAGCCATGGGACTTTGTGATACCCTATTTTTTCAGACAAACCCGTACAGATATGCATCAAGTTTCTGAGGTATCAATGGCATAAAGGACCCAAAACATCTGTGGGGATATGAGGTTGTCCAAAAATCGGGATTGTTTTGTGGTCCAAAGGCCGAAACAACTTGGATGTCAGACCTCCAAAATACATAGAACATCTTTTTCACGATGTTGTAGCTAAGTTTTACAGCGCAATTTCCAGGTTTCCAACGTTTCGTTGCTGCAAAAAGGGACACATATACATAAGTTCTGGGAACTGCCCCGGTCAGTAGAAGGGGGATATTCGACAATCATGGGAGGTCGCAGCAATGATGAGTGGGCCCGATGAGAACCGACCAGCAATCAACAAACACATACCCTACGGTGTCATCAAACATGGCTGGCTGGGAAATCCCCTACAAGTGGAGATTTGAATGGAGATTTGAATTGGATATTTTCCATTGCCATGTTTGATTCCCGGAAGGTATATCAAATTGAATCTCAATCAACACTTGACTGTATTCAAATCCAATTTTGCTAGGAGTCGGCCATACATTTTGAATCTCAACTGTTGCAACCCACGCGGATTTAAAACTAATGCATTGCTAGTCTTGGATAACAGGCCCCGAAAAATCGCAACGTGTAAATAAAACATAAACAACACATACAACAAACTTCGCAAACAAATCACATAAACCTACTGTTCGCCACGTCAGTGTACCCAAACATGGGGACCTCCCAAATAATCCGCAACGGTCCATCTTGGAATTCTCAATGATGCCATATTTGTGAAAAAGGATGATTGGTTTTACACATACCATTTGCCATCATGTTTACCCAATTGTGTTGCTTGAGAAAATGAAGGCTTACCTTTATCTTACCTTTTTCATGCACCAATGAGCCTTGATTGCATCGGGATTCCATCCAAATATATCCCCATAATCCCATTGTATCCCCATCAAAAACCACCATTCCTGTTGAAATCACCATTTTTGTTGATTAGACTGATTAGACCATGTTAAACCTGTGGCCCGGCCACAGGATCACAGCCCATCCGACCTTGGCTCTGGCGCGATCATAGCTCTTCATGGGTGCGATGGTAGCAGTTCCTGAAGTGCCACTGGCCAATCGCTGCACCTGTGCAGGTTCAGGGTCAGAAACACCACTCGCTTTTTCTTCCCGTTTCACTCTGGGGGTTTGGGGGTTGAGGGTGTGTTCGCCAGATGTTGCGTCCACGTTCGCAACCATCCGCAACCGTTCGCAACCGTCCGCAACCGTTCGCGGTAGGTCGCTATGGCCGTGTCTATGGGGGAAGCTGCAAAGGTGGTCGTTTTTGGACGTTTTAGACGTGTCGAAACGTAATTTCGTGTGGCAGGCGTGGCACTTCGTGACATTCCAACGTGTTTCATGACGTGTCGAAAATCGTTTTGTGTGGCAGGCGCAATACTTTCGCGACGTTTNATTTCGTGTGGCAGGCGTGGCACTTCGTGACATTCCAACGTGTTTCATGACGTGTCGAAAATCGTTTTGTGTGGCAGGCGCAATACTTTCGCGACGTTTTCAAAAGTTGAGTTGCATTTTTCGTGGCAAGCGCAGCACTTTGAAGGTGTCCATCGTCATTTTTCGTGGCAGGCGCAGCACTTTGGACGTGTCGTGTTGCTTGTTTTTTGCGAATCGCATTGTCAGGGCTGCATCAAGGAGTGAAAACGTGCAAATCGTGTGNGGCGCAGCACTTTGGACGTGTCGTGTTGCTTGTTTTTTGCGAATCGCATTGTCAGGGCTGCATCAAGGAGTGAAAACGTGCAAATCGTGTGGCAGGCGTAGCATTTTGTGAGATGTGATGTTGAAACGCCGCTGTCCATGGGAAAGCTGCAAAAGTGATGATGTTATGGTGTGGCGAAACGCCGGTGTCTATGGGGGAAGCTGCAAAGGTGATGATGTTTTGGCGTGGCGAAACGCCGTTGTNGGCGAAACGCCGGTGTCTATGGGGGAAGCTGCAAAGGTGATGATGTTTTGGCGTGGCGAAACGCCGTTGTCTATGGGGGAAGCTGCAAAAGTGATGATGTTTTGGACGTTTGAAACGTGTCGAAACGCCGTTGTCTATGGGGGAAGCTGCAAAAGTGATGATGTTTTGGACGTTTCAAATGTGTCGAAGNGTTGTCTATGGGGGAAGCTGCAAAAGTGATGATGTTTTGGACGTTTCAAATGTGTCGAAGCGTCGTTGTCTATGGGGGAAGCTGCAAAAGTGATGATGTGTTGGACGTTTCAAACGTGTCGAAACCTTGTTTTGCGTGGCAGGTGTGGCATTTTGTGACATGTCCAGTCAGGAGTGTCTCCCATGGGTGTCTCCCAAGAGTCTCTTTCCAAGGGTGTCTCCCAAGAGTGTCATGCCAAGAGTGTCTCCCAAGAGTGTCTCCCAGNGAGTCTTCGCAAGAGTGTCATGTCAAGAGTGTCTCCCAAGAGTGTCTCCCAGGAATGTCTTCCCAAGAGTGTCATGCCAAGAGTGTCTCCCAAGCGTGTCTTCTCAAGAGTGTCTCCGAGGAGTCTCTTCCAAGAGTGTCATGCCAAGAGTTTCTTCCCAAGAGTGTCTACCAAGAGTGTCTTCCCAAGGGTGTCTCCCAAGAGTGTCTCCCAGGAATGCCTTCCCAAGAGTGTCATGCCAAGAGTGTCTCCCAAGAGTGTCTTGCCAAGAGTGTCTCCCAAGATTGTCTCCCAGGACTGTTCTCCCAAGAGTGTCTTCCCAAGAGTGTCTCCCAAGAGTGTCTCCCAAGAGTGTCTCCCAAGCGCGTCTCCCAGGAGTGTCTTCCAAGAGTTTCATGCCAGGAGTATCTCCCAACTCACAGAAGGGTTCTCACAGTACGGTTCTCACAGAGGGTTCTAACTCTCCCAGGAGTGTTCTCCCAAGAGTGTCTTCCCAAGAGTGTCTCCCAAAAGTGTCTCCCAAGAGTGTCTCCCAAGTGTGTCTCCCAGGATTGTCTTCCAAGAGTTTCATGCCAGGAGTATCTCCCAAGAGTGTCTGTCAAGAGTGTCATGCCAAGAGTGTCTTCTCAAACGTGTCTTCCCGAGAATGTCATGCCAAGAGTGTCTCCCAAGAGTNTATCTCCCAAGAGTGTCTGTCAAGAGTGTCATGCCAAGAGTGTCTTCTCAAACGTGTCTTCCCGAGAATGTCATGCCAAGAGTGTCTCCCAAGAGTGTCTTCGCAAGAGTGTCTTCCCAGGAGTGTTTTCCCAAGAGTGTCTCCCAAGATTGTCTCCCAGGAGTGTTTCCCAAGAGTGTCATGCCAAGAGTGTCTCCCAAGAGTGTCTTCTCAAGCGTGTCTCCCAGGAGTGTCTTTC
>BGPT01001565.1:86182-105660 GCA_003297045.1 Symbiodinium sp. clade C Y103
AGTGTCTCCCAAGAGTGTCATGCCAAGAGTGTCTCCCAAGAGTGTCATGCCAAGAGTGTCTCCCAAGAGTGTCTCCCAGGAGTGTCTCCCAAGAGTGTCTCCCAGGAGTGTCATGTCAGGAGTGTCAAGAAGGTTCGTGTGAGCATTCGGGTTCGTGGGCTGCATCTTGTTTTTAGATGAAGTGGTCACGATGACATATGCTTGTATTGCCCATGAAATATGATTCATGATGTTTGCATAGATTTTATACTTTGTTTGTATCTTTTACTAGTAACCACCGCTCTTGTTGTGGGGGTTGAGTGTTTACCGTTGTATTTTGAGTGTTTAAACTAACATAGGCATGTAATCAGCTTTGATTCGGCGCACCTACATTTTAACGCATTGCCCGTTTGGCTTTCCGAAATGTGCTCAAAACCAGCCAGCTTAAGTCCACCAAAGACCATCAAAGGGTGAAACCCACGAAACAAAGATTTCAGTGGTGCCAGCGAGTCAGATTCTGCCAATTTGCAGGGTCGCAGCCGATCCGCCTCCTCCTCAAATTTCTTCAACCAGCGATTGTTGACTTGATACCTCAACGCTGGATCAACAACCGTTGGTATGGATCAGGTTGGTTCCCGGTCTTGTGCAAAATCCTGTTCTTAAGTTCGCTGCTACCCGGCAATTCAAGATAGCTATGGTATAGAAGGCCCATTTATATCCATTCACAGACCTTTTACCTATTACAATGCTGATTTTCCAGTTCGCTGTGTAACAAATTACAAGGGGATACCATTACTTAAAACATCTTAAAACATCTTGAAACTATCCATGGCTTCACAACTCCAGACCTTCCAAACGGGTGAAATCTCACTTGCGCCCAGGTAAAAAAATCACTTGCACCCAGGTAGACCCTTTAGGGTTTATAATCAGGGGAGTTGTGGGGGGGGGTCTGGGGACATGGGGGACTGGGGGACTTGAGCAGGGCTTGGGATACTTGGCATTGGTATCTCACATTGATTCAACCATTAGGGTTTATAATTAGGGGGCTTGGGGGGGACTGGGGACCTGGGGGACTGGGGGACTTGAGCAGGGCTTGGGATACTTGGCATTGGTTACTTGGCATTGGTATCTGACATTGATTCAACTGATGTTGTGCTATCTTCTCTGTTTTTGGAAGCCAAAGGAGCTACCCGGGCACACGCGAGCAAAACACCCGGGCACAAGCGATACAGCTGCCGTCCAAACTACCTTGATCAGAGGTCAACTCCATCCCTTGACATTCAACTCACTGGCTTCATGGACCAAACTTTAGTGCCAGTTTGGTCCAGTTCCAAGCACAAAATGGCGCCAGAAAATGGGCTATATTGGCAACATATGGTAACATGCTATATCCCAACCAAGCATTCAAATGGGCTATATGTGATGATAAGAGCTATTTTGATCATCGAATCTTTGGGGGTTTACCCCTACATTTTCACCAAGGTGCAGAGATCTGAGTCCCAAGATCTCGAAGCCCAAGTCCTGCCGTACACGGCCATGTCGATAGCTGCGTACCAGCTCAGCCCTGGTCCAGCATGGTCGATGCCCAGGTTTGTCTGAAAAGGGGAACATATGGCTATGGCTCAAAATTGTGGTACCAAACATGGTTATTTTTAATGGTCAATTAACATAAACCAACCAACTATAGGCTTAATAATTTTGAGCCATACCCATATCTCCCTATGTTACGGGATGAGAATGGGATTTGATGGGATACAGTGAGTGATGGGATATCATAGGATGTAAAACCAACTTAGTACGACTTGGGCTTGTCTGAAAAATGGTGGGTATCTCCCAAATAAAAAATGTCAAGAGGACAAATGATGATAACAGTAACCAGTGGATTTAGGGGTACCTTACTTCCAAACAAACCCAAAACAAATCAACCTCAGGGCCTCAGGTTGTATGTTGTTTTGGGGGCTTCAACGTTGGCTCCACTTGAACATATCAATCATTCCATGGTTAAAACCACAGGGAATGTGTACAAGTAGGTGGGTCGGTCTTAAGAAATTCACCTCATTGCTCCCAGGCGAGCGTTTTCGCGAGGGCAGGCAGTAGCACTGTCACTCAAGATAGCAAAGTATAGGCAAGTGATAAGAACCCGAGGCTTTTTGTCGTGACATTTATCAAGAATATGATTCCGACTGGGACGACGACGAGAATGATGTCATGATACATCATAATTGCATATGTTTGACCACACCATGATGTCATTTTGACTGGACAAGTTTCGGTATGGTACTTTCTTCCATCAACTTCCCTACCTACATGGGCTAGCCATTAACAGTTAAAACACATCGTAGAAATGACGCTTCTAGCATAAACAATCCAGGTTTGGTGAGACATCAAAAACATCCAAAAACCCTACTTCCCCAAGACACCAGTTATGCCAAGCAACACTTCAGGCACTTGCGAGGAAACTTCCTCTGGGCCACCTGCTTCTTCGAAAGCATCAGTATAGCTACCTGCAGGTGATCGGAACCCCCTGGAACCGCTTGGCAATGGGTGAAGTTCTTGGGGTGACCGCAAATCTGGCTGATCACTTTTCGGACCTCAAACCACTAATTTTTGGGGTCAATCATTTTGACCCATACCAAGTGCAAAGGTAACCCCGGCGCAACACTACAACTTAAGAAATCCGCAAGCAGCTTGAGAGGAGCCTGGGAAATGTGTCACAAAGCAGCATAGTAAGACTCTGTTTGATGCAAGAATACACCGAAACTTAAGTGGGTTTGCGCAAAATTGAGGACACTCCTAATAGCCGTTTATTGTTTAAATTGCATTCATGAGGAATTTGATGACTAACCAGTGGATTCAGGGTATCCCCACTGTTGGACAAACTTCCACGGGTGTGCAAACCATTACAACCTCTTTGTGAGGCTTCTGACAGTGACAGGAAGAACAAAGTACCAATCCCATCAGAATCCCACTTGGTCCCATCAGTTCAAGCCACTGATCATTTCGGACTCCAGTTCTTCGAATGTGCCAGTGCAGGATCTCTCAAAAACCTTAGCCAGTGGCGGCCACACGCCACAAGAAGCTTTGACAAGGTTTTGCCAACACCATTTGTGGCGTGGCCAAAACATGGTGCATGGTTTATGGTCGTCCTTCCCATGCTTTGAATCCTCGTAATGGAATGTGATAGGGTTTTGAATCCCAATCTGTCGATTGACGACCATCCCCCAATATTGGAAAACAATCCACGTATGGGTCAGGCATTTTTCAGGACGCACCATCCATTTTGGGGTGCAGTATATCCCCATTGTTGGATGGTGGTGAATTCACATTCCTCATGCTAAACTCCACATGCTTCACCGTGAAATCCCCATTGTGCATGAAAACTCGTTTTTTGGTGGTGACCAATCATCATGTTTTATGCTGATTTTCTATGATCTTCCACGGTGACAATTCATCATTTTCGACCCCTTTCCACCGCTTGGAGGTTCATCCCACTTAATGAAATGGTCAATAATCATGCTTAGTAAGTCCCCCAACTGGGGGTTATCCCATGTATAAGTGGAGGTTTCCATAAATGGGGGACATCCCAAAATACGAGTAGATGCTTTAGTTCATGGAAAATCCCAATCTAAAATGGTCCATTTTAGGGGTAACTCACCATATTTCAGGAAACCCCCAAGTGGGTTATTTCTAACCCCGGTTACTAACCAGTTGCGATCCCTCCGTCGGCGCCTTCTTGGGTCGCTGGAGTTTCTCCTTGACGCTCTGTTCAACTTCCGCACGGCGAACGCAGGTCATCAAGGCCTTCAGGGGGACACCCCTTGGGGACACCCTGGCATCAGTGCAAACATAGGGAGTTCAATTGCAAAGACAGTGGGATTTAAAACAACAAAAATAGAGATTCAACATGGTTTAACCATCAAAACTTGGGGATTCAACATATTTAACCAATGAATGATGGAAATGAGTCTCTCAAAATTAAGAGATTAGAAACTGAGGGGTATCAATTGGCCGACCATTGCAAGTAGGTTTAATGCACTCCTGGGGGACCACAGTTTCAAATGGGGCCTCAAAAAAACACCAGAAATCTGCTAAGGTCATGGTTGATATTTTGTCTTGAAATCCAGCATCTGAATGCACATGGTGACACAGTGAAATATTGACATATTGATGTATGGATGATATCATTTTGTAACCCGCCCAGTGATGACCAGGAAAGGCCCGCACTTCATCTTTGAGGCTCAAGACGGTGGATCCGGGTACGGCCCAAAAATGTGAGTTTACACTAAAGTTTAGACCATCTTATTCCCCGTGATTGCTGGTTTATACCGCCTTTTCAAATTCCTGCTCTTGTTGCTTTGACCACCGTCTTGGATGATTAAATCAGTATGTTTTCTTGTTGAAGTCCCAGTTCTGTTGGTTAAAATTGCAGTGTTTGGTCGCTGAAATCCCCATGTCTGCTCGCTCATACTTCCCCCAAAAAAATAGGTCGCCATAGGGGTTTATCTGAAAATAGGGCACCATCAAATTTGATGGTTAAATCATCATGTTCCCATTAAAACTACAGATTTATGGGTATACTGTTATACTATATACAGTTACACACGTAGCCCATTTTCAGACACAGCCAATACCCATCAATCACCCGCTCCCTACTGCTGCCTCGTAGACCCCAAACTTCTCGTCGAAGGAGGGCTGAAAGAGATCGCAAAGCTCCTACAGAGATGGGGGCGTTCGCAAGGTGGGGCATGGACCAGAAACAACCTGGGGTTGGTAATATAACTATCGGAATTATGAACACAACTATAGGAGATTGTAATTACCTTGGGTTGGCAATTGAGATTTTGGCAACACAACTATTTCATTTGTTGCTGGGAGCTGGATCATGGGGTGCCAATTCCGAACCTGGTGTCACCCAGTGAGGTGGTGACGTCAATATCGTTAATAATCCAAACCAATGATCAGCCATCAACAATATTGGACAACAAATGCATACACATATATTGGAATCAAACATCCATTATTACTGACCAAAATTTGGAGGCGAGAATGTACAATTATTCATGATCGCCGTGAGAATGTATATACAAGTATGTTCTGGAACGCTATAATCAAGAATTCATCATTGCTCAGCAATGGGGCAATAAATAGTTGACTATACGTAGATAATGGATATCAATTGATAGTTTGGTAGTGAAACAAAGAATTGTCAATTTCTTGTAGCGCCTAACATGGATAGTAAAGCAACAATTTCATTTTTTACGACCCAAAAGCAATGGACTGCCGTGACGATGAGATTCTTCCCAGGGGAAGGATGATTTTGCAGCCCTTGGAAGCTAGTCCCGAATCTGATTTCACCATCGAATAGATTTATACCCCAGTTCAACGAATACTGGTCCCTCTTGGGAGATTTGTTGCTTCTAGTTTCCTCTTTCTGCCATCCCTGCCGATCCCCACAGCAAACCCGAGACCTTGACTCTGAAGGCTAAGAATTGCAGCGTGCTGTCTTGATTGATCGTTGATCTTCGACGGCTCTTGGCAAAAGCATAGGCCACGAAACGCGACAAATAGTTCCACCTTTAGCGAATTGGGACATTGAGGCCCAAATGAAGGTCTTGCAACTTGATTGCAAGACATGAGTTATACATTTGTACACATCCTTTGTTAAAAAATAATTACTGTGGAAGTAGCCCCTACACACCAAATGTACACTTGGGAGTATGTTAGCAAAAAACTGCATATACATCTGTAAACCCGCTTAAATCAAAATATGCATCCATCATGCTCCCATTTTGCGGAACCCTGAGTATTTCCAGCTGAGGACTTGCCTTTTGTCTTGGGACCCTGAAGAGTGTTCGAGACTTCATTGCGATATGCCAGACAGTTCAATAAAAGCCACTTTTTTTTGCAGTAGTCATTGCTGCAGTGTTTTAGTTGCAGTCAGATCAGAAGTAAGTGCAACGCACTTGTTGCAACAAACCTGATGTTTCATGACCTGCAGTTGATATGGATTCGACTGAAAATTAAGTACCCCCAATCTCCAATGGTTTACATATTAAATCATATTCCCAATCAAAATGACAATTCTGGGACATTTGTCACTTTTCGACAAACCCATACCCGCCGGTGAAACAAACATGCCAATGGAAACTCCACCGTTTATAGATGATTTTCCCTTTAAACCTCCATTTACTGGGGATTTTCCAGCCAGCCACGTTTGATGACACCGGAGGGTATCACGCCATCAGGTCCCATCATGTCCCAGCATTTCCCATCCTGGTCCCACCCACTGGCCTCTTTTTGGCGCGGACACGACCCATGTCCTGGCAGGTTGCTATCCAAACAAAGATGATGCGGCCTTGTGGGGCTCCGATGTCATTCGATGGGCTCTGAAAGATGTTGCTAAACACGCCTGTTTTCAAGCCACCCCATTCTCACTACAATTTCCCAGAATCGGGACTGTTCTCCCAACATTACCTTTTGATAACTATAGTTATAATATATATATATATACAATATATACAATGTATATATATATATATATACGAATTTATATACGTATATACATGGTTGGCTAGAGATTCCCCATTCTTGGAGTAGTCCATAATCCAGATTGAACCACTTCAACGTACTTCAACCAGCCACTACAAAGAGACATTCTCTTTGTTGGTCAGATAATTCACATATATTCCATTATATTCCCATCATTTTATCCCATATGCCCATTCTTGCTGGTTCATCCTCCAACCTCCATTTTGCTGCTTCAACCCCCCTTTAACCCACCATTCTCCCAGTGAATTCCCCCATTCTAAAAGGCTACGCCAGGCGACGGCCAGGCCTTGACCCTGGTGGACTCTTTCGTGGGACGTCGAGGGATGGGCCCTTGCAGGGACCATTTCGCCCACATCTCCGTGGCCTGGGCATCGGCCGTTGGTCGCATGCAATGCATGGAAAATGACGCCCATGTGACCTCCATGGCATCATGATCCCCCAATTTTGAGGCAAAGCCTAATGTGCAAAGCTGCAAATTTCACCAGATCCCAGAAGCACAGCTCTTCAACTCGGCATCGCGGTGGGTCAAGGCCAGAATTGCCACTTTTTGAAGATCAAACTGAGCCGCTGCAGGCGGTCAAGAATGCGATGCCCATGGATTCTCACCCCCTCATGGTGTGTGATTATGAAACACCATATACATATGCAGTAGTTCATATGATACACTCGTCACTTGTGGCTGGTCGCAGTTGATCTCTTGGTACTTCAACCATGGTTGACACCCTCAGATAAAGCACAAAGAGCCACCACAACTGAACGCAAAAGGGCTCAACAGAGCTCAAATCCATTTGTCTGAGAAGAGGGCACCCAAAAAATCCAATGCTTTTAATTTCGCTTTCCTTCACTCAAAATCACTCAAATGACAATACGTCTGTAAATCATTGTAAATCCTCCCAATTTGGGGATCCAAATGTACCATCATCAGCTAGCCTTCAAGTCTTCAGTCACTTGTTGCTGCTTTTCCACTTCTTCCGAGACCTCTGATCAGCGCAACGTGGCTACCCTGACTATACCCGTGCAGCGCTTTGCCGAAAGATGCCGAAATCTGGGTCTTTCGGTAATTAATGTGGTGAAGCCAATAAGAAACCTGTCATTTGAGGATGAATTTTACCCTCCATTTATGGTACGTCATTGGGGTTTCCTCATGTCCTTGTTTACCATATTCAAGATCATCCAAATTCACCATTGTTTTGGTGCTGTGAGCCGATCTGCAGATGAGACAGTGTTCTGATCCCTAGAATTGCTTCAAAAACATCGCTTTATGCATTGCCTGATTGTTCCCCAGTTCCCCAAGCTCAACATCTTAAGCATCTTCACCACCCCTAGAACTCTCAACTCGGGACACCGTAGGTGACGCCCTGCCTGTTCCGCCTCCCACTGCCACCTCTTGTCCTGGTGCCGCTGGAAGTGCGACAGCATGAACCTGATAGCTGGGGGCCAGCCGTTGGGATGGCATTTCCCTCCGAACAACATGTAAGAATCGGAATATCATGAGGAATTGGGATAGATCGCCAGCAGTGTGATATTTGGGTTTGCCCAGAAACGGGGCATAATAGACCCGATTCCCCAATCTAGGGCAAGTTGAATTGGGAAACCGTGGTTTTAATGCACTGGAATTGAGGGTACCCCATCATTCCAGGTGATCAGCAGCTAGTGAGTGATAGTGTGCCCGCTTTTTTGGACACAAACATCTGACAAGACCAATCTTGATCATTAGCTTCCCTATGAGTTGTGGTGACCAGTCATTCATCCCCATTTTCGTTGCTTAAACCGCACTGAACCTCCATTCTTGCTGGTAAAATTTCGATGTATCCTAGTTTTAGTTGGTTCATGTCCCCATGGCTGTTGGTTGAAACAACATTGTTGCGGAAATGTCCCTTTGATTGCCGAATAAATCCTCATGCATCTTTGTTACTTTATTCAACCGATTTTGCTGGTCACGCATACATATTCACAAAACACTTGGTCAATGAACACACATTAGCAACCCCCAAGACGTGAGCAAATAGAAAAGTATCATCTACCATAATTTCACTTTACTTTACCACTATCTATTGGAATAATGGATCCGGAAAATACCAGAAAAATACTAGAATAGTATTACTATTGGAATCTATTGGATTTTATTAGAATAGTATGACACAGTATGACTATGACTATTTTTCTGGATCGGGCGGTGACTATTTTTGACACGTCGCCTGGTGCGTTGCAACTCCTCAGACGTTAAGGACAGTTGCCGCTCCGTTTCGCGGAGGCGCCATCGCAGCACGCGCTCCTTGCATCGTGGCATCTGGTGCCAACACCCCTGAGGATGGGTCAAACATGGTCTTGAAACGTGGCTAACATGTGGATAACATTAGATGCACAGTGAAGAATAAGAATTGATTGTTGTTAATCTTGGACGAATCATGGAAGAAAATGTGAAGTCTCAACAATGGTATATATGATATGTCAATCTTGAACGACTTATGGCCAAATATGATCCCGTTTCGCCACCGAAGCGTGCTTATCCGGATTCATATTGGGGGTTGCAGCAATATTGATGGAGGGTTGAGCAACCAAGAATTGCGATTTGAACAAACAACCAATGGAGGTTGAACGAGCTGGCAGTGGATTGGCGAACTCAAGCCAATAGCTAGCCCTCCAACCTCAAGTCATCTATTTGAGGATCTATTCAAACATTGGAAACCCAAGAATAGGCTCCGAAACGGAAGATAGGTTTGAATAGATGCTCAAATGTAGCCTCAAAAATACAGCTGAACTGTCCAATGCATAGCCAATTTTGGGGACACCGCAAAAGCGCTACAGCTTTGGTACACCACAATGACCGGTTTGTTCCGGGACCAAACTTCTCCAAGGAGAATGCCAAGCCCAGGTTTAACCGTGTCCAAGGCGCGTAGTTCCAGAGAACCTCAAGCCTTGAGTCTACTTGTATACTGTGTTACTGTATGCAATGATGTGTAAATAATTGTAAATGTATAATGTAGAATGTATCTATAACATTCTATAACTGATCCACAAGATTCATATCAAAAATACAACACATGAATCTACCGAGTGCCTAGACTCCTAGACATGCCGAGACACTGTGCAATAGGCCGAGGGCTGCGGTTCGGAGGCTGCCGGCAAGATCCTGGGAGTTGCAGCCTCAGCGCAGTTGGGGTGGGGACAACCAGAGAAATTATGGAGGTTTTCTGGAGGTTTTAACCATCAAAAATTGGGTCTTATGGAAGTTTAACCATCCAAAAATGGTGGTGCCACCAAATGAATTCAACATTCAATGGATTGGACTGGAATGTACGGCACATGTTCTGGCTTTAAACCCGAAACACGTCGGAATTTACCTTTCACCCACGAAACTCATATGAGATCTTAAAAGTAAACATTGATTTTACATGGTTGAACTCTTATCAAGGGTTCCATTGATTGGGAAAGCGACAAAAACCGGGGATCCAGCAAAATGATGAGGGGATTACTAGGCGCACGAAACAGCACCACATATCGCCGGCGGAACTCCCCATCCAAAAAGTTCGCTGTTTCCCGAGCACTTGGATACACTCGGCAAAGTCTTGGCAAGGGACTGGTATGCCCTGGTAAAGCTGATTGCAAATCCATGAAAATCAGTCCTGGAATAGATACTTCCTGAAGAAAAATCTGGATTCCCCAGCCGCTGATGTTTTTGACGTTCAAGGCACCCTGGATGTTGGTGTAGCCACTCGTCGTCCATGAGTTGTAGTGCCTTGGAGTCTGTCTGGTGCAATCCCAATACCGAATCAGGCGCGAATGGGGCACCAATGGACCTGGCCTGGAAATTTGATGACTTTGGATTTGGGGTTCCTAAATCTTCCGCATTTCTGGGGTTGATAAATGTCGATATTTTGAACCATGGGCAGTTATCCATTTACTTTCTACGGGGCTATGACAAGGATGTTTATAGTCCGGCGAATTTTGGGGCACCTGTCATGTACTTGGTGGAGGCTTCAAGGGCCTGAGAGGTCTTTGCATTTACAATTTTGGTCTCTCTCAACAGGGGGCCACAGTTGCAGTCATCTCTCCCTACTTTTTCCCCCCAGCCTGTGCCCACTTTAAAACCAGACCGTCACGCAGGTCATGAATAGATCCTGCCAAACGGCTCGCTGGGCGACCGGAGGTCCTCGGAGTCGCCTCCACAGTCGAAAGGGATCCCTGAGCTTAGAAAGCTTGGCAAAAATGCCTTGTGTAAATTGAGGGTCTATAGATCCAATACAAAAAAACGACAGTAATGTATGTGATCAACGATAATATATATATATATATGTATGTATGTATGTATGTATGTATGTATGTATGTATGTATGTATGTATGTATGTATGTATGTATGTATGTATGTATGTATGTATGTATGTATGTATGTATGTATATATATATATATGTATATATATATATATGTATATATATATATATGTATATATATATATGTATATATATATATATATGTATATATATATATATATATACATATATATATATACAATCTACCATATGAATCTATATGATATGTCACAACATGTGATGTTAGAGAAATTCCAGCCCAGTTCCGAACAAACACTCTGAACTTCAGTGGTTCTCCCATTTCAGTGAGTGCCTAGAAACACTGCAGCAAGGCCCCTGCCTCTGGGCTCTCATTTCTCGTCTTGTACATTCCACAGCTCTCTGCCCGCCATGGCGCAACGGCGCAACGGAGGAGAGAACGACTCCCTGACTCGCTGCCAGGGAGTGTCTTATACCTTGCCGCTGTAATTTTATCAGGACACATGCTAATTAATGATCATGCCAACTTGGGTACGAATCCATTCAAATCCTTGCTGGTGACAATCCGTTCAATGGAGCCGCACAACCAAAAAACAGGTCATTGTTTTTGTTCGCTCCCAATCCTTCATATGACCAATCCTCCAATCCTCCGATCACCGCACTTTGGCGGCACTCCGAGCCGGAAAACAGCTCAACAAAGGTGAAACCAGGAAACACCTTCAAGATTGAATGCTTTGACACTCGAAGGAGCTCCAAATCATCAATTGGCATATATAGTCCATAGGAATTGATTTGATATGGCCAAACAATCACCAGTTTCTGTGCTACTAGTAGGGAATCAGTTGAATGAAAAACCAGACATGCTTCACTGCAGAGGTCCATCCCCCCCTGGGTGCCAGGGGGCGCTTGAGTATCAAAGCCCTGCTGGAAGGCCTGGAGGATGAGACATCAAGAACTGCATGATCCTCCTTGAAACTGTGGTTGATCTCTGGATTCGCTTCATTTTGGCGACCTATTGGAGATCAATTTTATGGAATTCACTGAGTTCGGAGATCAACTTACCGAATCTTCTGCCAGGTTCGCAGCAACAAACGGCGCCCACAAAGATCACAGTGCCAGCAATGAATGCGCCTTGTAGGTGGTTTGCCAATTCCCCTTTGAGGAGATTGGAACTGAATCCTTCTCCTGGTGAGCTTCAGAAAATTGGGGGGACCCCCAAACCGGTGCTTTCCGTATTAAAACCATATCAACAATAACCACTTTATGGATGATTGTGGGGTACTTATTTTAGGCAACCTTCAAATGGTTCTATTCTTTGATGGATTCATTAAGAAAAACTAACATGAACAAATTACAGGAACCGTGGTCATTGCTCCAAACTATTCCCTTCGACCAATTCAGGGGACCTCTATCTAATACATGACATTCCACTCTCAATTTTTTTCAACGTCCCCGTCCTCCAGCGGCATCCGCTCAGAGAAAAACGTGTATTTCGAAGCTCGGAGTGGCCTTGTACGCTTGGTCACCAGCTGTAACTGAAACTCTTTGGAAACCTCGAAACAAAAACACCTTGGGACCTCAATGAAGATGGTTTCCAGACCAATAGGACTGAATCCAAGTAGGCTCTGAAACGAAACTCTAGTTCTGGGAACTTCAGGGGCCGGGCTTGGAGGTCTCTGGTAAGGCATCCTGGAGGGGCAGGATCCAGCAGGTGATAGTATGTCCAATGTATGATGATATGATATCTCTATACTTAAGACCTGCAAATGCTATGTTTTGTTGTGTATACACATGTGTTTGTACGTGTACATATGTATATATGTCTATACTTGCATTCATTTTTTTAATCTATTTATTCATGTGTATAAGTATATATATATATAACAGTATATATATATATAAACATACAGTAGAGGTATGTATGTATATATATAATATATACCTACAATAAATCACAGACAACCCATCAATACATGTACTCATCCAAATATATACAGAAATCTGAATTTCCCCTTGTCTTCTTGAACCGCTCTTGTACTGTTTACCCGCACGACCACACACCGGCAGGCACCTGGTAGGTGGTACGCCATGCAGTTTTGGAATCTGACTCCTGCGCTGGGTGGGTAGCTGCCGCCTGTTGTGTATCGAAAACTGCAGGCAATGGACAAAGATAGAGGATTTATCATGATTTACCTATAAACAATGGTGATTCTCCATAGCTCCGTATACTAAATTACCAGAGGGTAAATGATGAATCCTCCATCGGACAAAACCAGCTTCCTAAGGCAACTTTGAAATGCCTGCACCTCACCTGTGGGGCTTCAATGAATGCACACCTGTGCTTTTAACCTCCGGTCTGGGGAATTTTGGCTAATGTTAAGTTGTCCAAACAGGATCGGCCAGCCAATTTTGATACCCGCGCAATGTCCCTCGAAATATCCGCATTCAAACTTGGTCCCGTAGTTACCTTACATCATACTATTAGCGGTTCTCTCGCAAACCCTGAAAAGAACCTTTTCTGCATCTTTTGGAGTGTCCCTAAAACTTAATATGGCTGTGTCAAAACCTTGTACCCCTTTTGTTCACATCATTTCACAACTGGTATCTATGGATGTCCCCCGAAATATGGTAGCTATTGATCCTTACCATCAAGTCATGATCCCCTCAAAATCACAAAAACATGTCAACGCAATCATAAACCATCCCATAAACCACCCATTCGGGGTTTCCCCCATACATCATCCTAAATTCATAGGGGTATACCCAACCAATAAACCCCAATGGCGGATGGTTTATATTAATGTTGGTAAAACAATAATAAACCATCCCCAAAATCACCATAAATAGGTGGTATAAACCATTCCCAAATGGGTGGTTTATTATTATTGTTTTACCGTTTTACCCATATTATTGGCTTTACCACATGTCCACCCCTTACCACACCCTACGGGCTCAAATCCTCGGGAACTTCGCAAGCCACGCGCTCGGAAAACAGGGCGTATTTGGCGGCCCGGCTGGGCCTGTGATCGACAAATCTCGTGGGAAAAATCCGAAGGAACTTAGGAGATGTCGCCAAAATAATAGGTATGTGTAAACTGCAAAAAGATGCAGAAAGCAAATTCCAATTCAAGCAAGTCAAGTGTAAAAGTGGCTTTGGTACCTGCAAAATTTTGGCGAACCCCCCTAAAAACCACTGGTTAGTCATCATTTTCCGTAAGATTTGATACCATTGCCACAAGGGAGGGGTATACGCATGTTTATACTGCACTCCCAGGTGGTCCCATAATTGATTATGCCCTTGTTTATATATGTATTTATATACATTATACAGATATACATGTATAATCACGTATACCCCCAAAAACAAAGACACCCAACTCCCAACTCATCAAGAACGGGCGGCCTTTCTCCAGTGCCCACGAAGCGTCCCAGCTCCTGGTGCTGAATTAACAACCTGCTTGATACCACTGTTTCAGAGGGTTTTGATAATCGAAAAACTTAGATGGTAGTAGATAACAATAGATAACAATAGATAACAATAGATAACAATAGATAACAATAGATAACAATAGATAACAATAGATAACAATAGATAACAATAACGATAGATAACAACAGATAACAATAGATAACAATAACAATAGATAACAATTGATAATAGTATTGTATGACATGGTTTAAGGGATGACAGTATGATGTGACACCCTCCGCTGATCAACGAGCCTCTATGAACCTGGGGCCAGCATTATTCCAGCATCTTGAGCGCTGCCGATACTGAACTGCTCAATACGTTGGTTCAAGGGACATCCTGCAGAAAACCTTCGAGGTGTAGTATCAAGTATTTTTTCTGATAGATCTGGCCTGAAAGAACGACCAAATATACACAAGCTACACAAGTAATCTTTGGATATATGATGATACGTGCTATGGTCGAAAGATGGTATATGATTTATGGTCATCCATCCCACAATAAGAATCCTTACTGGCATCAGCCCCTGGGGCGTTTCCCCACGGCCATGCCCCCTTCCCCAATCGCGCGCACCGCTAGGCTGCTGCTCTTACTGGCCATTTCTGACCTTGAAAAAACGAGGAAAACAGGAATGAAACACCCTCAAGGTTGCTATGGATTCACTGGTGAAATCCCATTATGGAACCTCTGTGGCAACTTTTTAACCACATGTCATCCCATCGGTCCAGACCTCCATCAAAGCCCTGAAATTTTCTGCCCAGAGAGGATGCAGTGGTGGATTTTGGTGTGGGAACGCAAAATTGGTTCCTTCTGGCCTTCTGGCAGAAAAATCATCACGGGTTTCCCGGCTCTGTCCCTTCTGGCGCCTGCGCCGCCCGACGGGGACCTTCCTGCCAGCGGAAAGAAAGCGGGGGATTAGATCCAAGCCTACACCTATGTTCCGATGGGGAGCTCTTGCCTGGAGAAACTAACAGCCCTGGGTCTGTGTACTCATGTAACTCCGAAGACAGAATCTCAATGTCACTTCGAAATGACAGCTGTCACCAGTTGAAAAGATCTAAAAAAACGTCAATCCGAAAGGGCCGACTCCAGCCAGCAACCACGCACAACCGACAATGTGTGAACCACGCGCGGAAAGCATGGTACCCACGCGCAAGGGATAGCCTGGAGCCACGCGCAGCCTCTCAACCACGCGCAACGCGCAATATATACATATACATATACATATACATATACATATACATTTACATATACATATACATAGACATTTACATATACATATACATATACATATACATATGCATATGCATATGCATATACATATACATGTACATGTACATATACAGATTCATATACAGATACATATACATATTCATATACATTGCGGGCGCCTCTTTCTCTCCCTCGTGCCTAGAGGTTCCCTGCAGTGAACGGCGGATGAATTGCTAGCAGCACATGGTGGAAGTCACGTGTCAAATCAACACTGACTATACTTTCAAAAATCAAAATGTTGCCAAGACTCCAACAGCAAATGACCAGCCCAGGTCACAAGTCAATGCGTATCAACGCTATAGTGATCTTTGAATTACGATGGAAATCTACGGAGTCGGCACGGATGCACATGCCAAGGATATGGCTCACTTCTTGAATTTGCGGATGGTGGTGCTCCCAGGAAAGCACGCACGAGAAGAATCTGCATCATCCAAACGAAGGACCAGATAGTTCACCAGATCACGAATCGGGGCCGTGAGATCATCTCGGCCCTTTTGGCTGATCAACCATGAGCAATAAGAGGTATGCTCCTGGCGAGTAGATCCAGCCAACGCATCCCACTCTTCCATGGACTGGATGCCCTTGGGGAAGGTGACCTGTGGCTTCACAGGGAGCTGCTCAGGACGGCGGCGATCATCGCGGCTTTCCTCCACAAAGCGACGTTTGGAACCATCGGTCATCGCACCGGAGATCATCTCAAACTCTGACTCTGTGTCGCTACGACTCAGCACAGAGACCAAGCGGTCCATAGAATTCTCTCGCTTCACACATTCCAGCAATTCCAAAATGGCCGGACTCAACTCGGCGGGGGCACCCGAAGACATCGACATGCTGTGCTGCAAAGGAAATGGACGGGCACGTTCGCAGGGACTATGCTTTCAGGGCACTTGTGAAAAGGCTGCACACAAAACATGTTTGCTTTCTACACATGCTCAACAACGACAATCTCCCAAGATTGCACTACCAGTTGAAACACATCGCAAACGACCCTTGAATGGGACTCTAGGATTGGTCTTGATTGTTTCTTCTTGCAAGGCGTCTCTCTTTCTCTAGTGCTTGATACTGCAAGACGGTTTCTTCTGGACTGATTTGGTAGCAGGACCTACGCATGCAAGCTCTCAACAGGTCAGTGGGATCACCATGGTCTTTTGTAAAAACATCGGCTATCATGCGGTTCGTTGGCACCCATCTTATGAATGCTGACATGCACCGGCAGCTTTCACGAATGATCACTATGTCAATGCTTGTGCGCCGGTCTTCTNCATGCGGTTCGTTGGCACCCATCTTATGAATGCTGACATGCACCGGCAGCTTTCACGAATGATCACTATGTCAATGCTTGTGCGCCGGTCTTCTATGGCCGTTGGAGCTGATGGGGAAATCAGATGGTCATAGAGGCTTTTACAGTCAGTCATCAACACAGGCTGTCGCTTTTTGAGCACATCTCTGCATTGTCGCAGATCGATTCCTCCATCCAAGATCTCAGCTAACAGCAGCAAAAGCCATTCTACTGTACCAGAAGCAATGCAAAAGGCCTGAGCCTCGGCAGCTAAAGTACTGCCGACTGCACGACTGAGCTTATAGCTGCGCCAGGTCGCAGGACACCACTTGCTCTCAACACCATCTTGAATCTGTTTGTCAGTAAACGCAATGATATATCCAGCTTGAGTGTGGTCTCCTACATTTGCAAAAGCAGCATCAGAATGGCACGAAAGTGTCAGTTGATCAGGATGAATTGGCTCAAAACGGATACTCAAATCCCGTTCCAGTTTCGCTCGCCGGACAGCTTGATTTGCTCGGCGAAGGTCAGAAATCTTTGGGTGAGGAAATGATTGCTGACANAAAACGGATACTCAAATCCCGTTCCAGTTTCGCTCGCCGGACAGCTTGATTTGCTCGGCGAAGGTCAGAAATCTTTGGGTGAGGAAATGATTGCTGACAAAAACTAGTTTGACAACTCAAATCTGGTCGGGACTGACTTCAAACTACCATTGATGGCTCTGAGAACCTTGATTTGGGATTCGGACAGCCGGTCATCGTTCAAACTGCCTTTGGGGATGTTCGCAGGTCGGATTTTATCAACAAAAGAGGACATATTCATAGTGATGGATTTGTCTTCATCTTGAGAATACCATGCACCGCAAAACTCACCTGTGTTCATCCTCCATTTGCGGTATGGAAATCTTTGACGGAGTTTTGCTACTGCTTGTTCAAACAGTTGTCCTTGTCCTCCCAGGTCTGTATCATCCACATGTACTCCCATGATGCCAAGCAACTTGTTAGTATCAGGGCAACGCAGACAATACAAACACGGATCCAACTTGCTTTGATTCCAACCAATTGTAGTTGCAACATTGTTGAACTCACGAAACCAGGCAGCAGGAGCGTCATTCTGACCATAAACGTTACCAAGCACTTCAATGATCGCATCCGCAGGGAGTCCAGGAATTCCTCCCGGTGGCTGATGAGCATACAGAGGACGAAATCTCGACTCTAGTGGTCCAGCTTCCAAGAAAGCTCCACGAATGTCACCAAGTTGCAAATCCCATTTGTGTGAAGAGATTATTTGCATCAGTGTCATACGTCCTAACTGGCTAAGAGTCGGAGACTTCAGCAAGCCCTCAGAGGCCTTCTGCGTCAGATCAGGGTCAAGGTGGCCCTGCAGACACCAGCGTCCTTTCACACGGAACGTGGCAAGATCCGATGGATCAATCTCAGCACCCTCATCAACTGGCTTACGAGTGAGAACAAAGCGGCTACCAATGAAGCGATCAGCAAACTTCTCTTTGATTTCTTTAGCCTTTCTACCATAGTGGATACGGATCGCATTTTCCTTGGCCAATAACGTTTCCCATTCTACTCGTTTACCTTCATCAACCAAACTCTGAAGTGCTTCGGGATTGTTGGAGTGATGCAGTTCTTTGGACATTTTCTTTTTGAGATATTCGGAAATCATGACTTCAACAGGTTGGTCTTTCCACACATCTGCAAGCTCATGACATTCCTGAACACTCAACACTTCAGTAGCCAGTGTTCGGGCTTTGCTAGAGGCTTGACTGAGGCTTGGATCTGCTTCTGACGAGTCGGCTTCGCGACTGCGCTTGTGAGAACTTGGAACACTGGAGGCCGAATCTGGAAAGGCTTCATCTACCAGCCGAGGGACAACTTCTTTCATCAAAGAAACCAGATCATCCTGTTGCATTGCTGGGGGACGCCACAAACTCATAGGACCATCTTTGCCATGCACCCTACGACGGATTGGACCATAACTACTTGAACCGGGACCTGAATCGTCATCTACACCTACGGTACCTTCAGACTTATCAACAGCATCGGACACAGTTGTTCCACTAGGCTGCAAATCGGTGGAAGGTGTCACCAAAGGAGGTGGTGCTTCAAGCAACGGAACATTTTCGCCCGGAGGGCTTACATCCATGGGTGCTTCAACTGGCACAGGTGTGTCGTCCAACTGAGTTGACTGTCCATGTTTCGGAGGATCAACAGGTACCTGGGGATTTTCAACAGGCGGATAGGACTCAGAAACTAAATCCAAAAACTGTTGGCTTTGCAGGTTACCTTTCGTTATAAGGTCTTTGATACCAAGCATTTCGGCTTGAGGGCAAGTGATCAGGGTCTTTTCTTCTTGAGTGGCAAAACGCACCTGTTCAGGAGCACAGCGAAGGATGTGCTTCCGGTGTAACAGCNATTTCGGCTTGAGGGCAAGTGATCAGGGTCTTTTCTTCTTGAGTGGCAAAACGCACCTGTTCAGGAGCACAGCGAAGGATGTGCTTCCGGTGTAACAGCACCAGATTACATCCCACATGGCCCATCACAACTGCCGTACCATGCCAACGACCACCGAGCATAAGAGTGCCTTTCTCCCATTTTTGACTACGCCAATAAGCAACAAGATCTCCA
>BGPT01001565.1:109033-141453 GCA_003297045.1 Symbiodinium sp. clade C Y103
CTAGAGACAACACACGGGCGCCTCTTTCTCTCCCTCGTGCCTAGAGGTTCCCTGCGATGAACGGCAAGTGAATTGCTAGCAGCACATGGTGGAAGTCACGTGTCAAATCAACACATATATACATTGTAGATAAATAAATAAATAAATACAGAAATAAATAAATAAATACATAGATAAATAAACAAACAAATAAATAAATAAAATAAATAAATATATACATAAATATATTTGTCTCTTCGGATCAGGTTAGAGCCTCGATTTGTGCTTCCCCTTCGAATTTCAATCTCCTCACCAGATCACCGCCCGCAACGCACCTCTTCTTTCTTGATGCGAAAAACGGCGGCAAACATGCAGTCCAAAGTCACAGCTGAAGTTGCACATGAAAGGACATGTGATCCAAACGACGCACACTCCCCCGAGTTGGCGACGCACGTCACCCAACTCACTTCGTTATATAGTATGGATTAGCTATGAGAATTTTCATCCACAGCTTAAACTTTGGATTTCGCCTTTTGAAAGGCAGGAGCAAAAACCTAAAAACGGTCTCGCGCTCACTTCTTGACTCAAGCCGTTCTTTCTTCTTTGGTCATCTTTCCTTTTCACGCCTGTTCTTGGCAAACCTGACGCTTTTGATACTTCCTTCAATTGGACGGCAACATCGGACAATCGGGGTCATAATGGACGACTCCCTGAGCCCGATGAGTGAACTGGCAAGGATCCTTCTCGATTGGCCTCTGAACATACCTGACACCATTGGGTTGGGATCAGACGCTTGGAGTTGGCAAGAGTGGAACAGATGGTATATTCATCCCACCTGGTGCCCCATGGAGTGATGAAGGCTGGCCCTCTGCCGGTGCCTCCACTGGCTCGGTCTGCTCTGGCTGTGCCGGGGGACCATGTATTGGTCATGGGAATCTGGGGGCTGAGTGGTCGCTGAAGCGGGTGGTGCCTTGAGGGTAGCACTTGCACTGGGGGGGTGAGCTCTTTGGTGGTTGCGGAGCGCTCTTTCGTAGTGGAGCCTCCTTTGGCTGCACAACATGCTTTGGTTGAGGAGCCTCTCCGAGTTGTGGCATTGCCTTTGGACGTGCAATTCCGCTTCCACTAGGCTTCTCTTCTGTCTTCATCTTTTCTTCATCCTGTGCCTTCTGCCTCGTCTTCTCTCATTATTCTCTGGCTTCGTCTCCAAGTCTGCTTGATGCACACCATCGCAACTTGGAGGATCCTCAGCATTCCTATGCTGGCAAGGACGAACTCCCATCCGCTGCCTGTTCTCTCTTCTTCTTCTTCTTCTTCTTCTTCTTCTTCTGCACATGCCCGGTGCACACATCCCAAGGCAGCAATCACCCTGAGAACTTTCCCCATCTCCCTGTGCTGCCTGGGATGTCACCAGCCTTGACAGCCTGACTGACTGGCTGTTCCCTTTCTTCTCCGCTTGTCTCTGACTTCTCATAACTTCCCATCATCATCCTCTTAAGCTCTTCCTTCGTGTCCACGTCAGCAATCTGCTGCTGTCCAGGCACTGCATCCACCATCCAATCCATTCTTCCAAGTCGCCATCTGACGTGCGACGCCTTCAGGCGCAAAATGCCTTATCCAACTCCCGGATGCTTCCGTGAGAAGGTTGACTGCTGCTGTGTTTTTTTACGTGGACGACCTTTGGGTAGTTCTCCTCAAAGATCTCTTGGATGAGAACATCTACGCTGTCTCCCATCAGAACTCCCTCAACCGTCTCGAGAGTTCGCTTTCTGCAATTGAAAGAGAGTTCGCTTTCTGCAGTTGAAAGAGATGGCGTGTCTTGTTTCTCACCAGACTTCCACAGCACTGGGCTTCCGCTTCACATGACAAGCACCGTGCCCTTGGAATATGCTCCTCCAGGACCATAGGACGAGCAGCGAAGGAATGCTCCCTTCTCTGTGAACCAGACTTCCATTCCAAGAAACCTAGCTATGGCAATCCCCAGATCCCCCAAAAAAACAAGGTCATCCCTACTCCGAGAAGTCGGAATTTACTTTTCGGCATTTTTTTTTCTGGGGAACCGGACTTCCCAAGGACCCAGTGGTCTGCGGAGTGGTGGTGCCCTCCGATCAGCTCATCGTGAGGGTAGAGGTGGAAGGTGTTCCCTTCGAAGTCGTAGTCACCTGGCTTTGAATCTGGCCGCAGCCCTGGTTTTTGGTTTCGAGAATCACCGTTTTTCATTTTTTCCATGGATTGGTTCAAGGGAAAGTCTTAACCGGAAACCATGATTTTTCCCATGAAATGTATATCGAGTTTTACGGTAAATTTTCCCTTAAACCCAGAGAGATAGAGAGAGAAAGAGAGAGAGAGAGAGAGAGAGAGATAGGATCTGATAGGTAGATCATCGAACTAGCTATGGGCCAGCAATGTACCATGACGCAATGTGTTAAGTCGGGGGATATCCTATAGCTGCTATAGCCGGCAGGGAAACTCACATGGTTTCTCTATACGTTTCTCTGAGCGATGCCTGGGGATCTACAAATGCTGGGGAAAGTCATGGGTTTTCCGTTCATTTGGATCCAAAAAAGGTGACTTCAACTAAACATGAGGATTGAACCAACCAAACATACCCCCAAAAAATGGAACTACTCAAATGCCCCAGGAATCCATGCTGGTGCTGGTAATGTGGGATCCACAAAGCGACCTCACAACGGGAGACCCCGATGGTGAATATCAAAGGGAGATCCAAAATTCTCCAGATCCATAGGATGGTGAAAATTGGAGGAACCATCATAAATTGATGGTTTTTCAACGGCAGTATGTTTTTTTTTTTCTGGTTCTGTCAGTATTTATCACAGTGATACAGGCATGCAATCCAGTGACAACGCATTTCAGAGGAACCGTCAGTTTGATGGCTTTCAAGATCTTTAAATCAGACGGACTGGATGAATGTTAAGCAGGTGCATCCAGGTTAGGATAATCCTCATCATCTCAGATTTTGGGGGTTGAAACCTCCAGTCGAGATAGAGTATACTGTATCCATTGGTATCCCATGCCATATGCCATTCTAACGCGGTACCCTCTGGTAAACATACAAAAAACTATTGAAAATGGCCATTTATAGTGGATTTTCCCATTAAAAATGGTGATTTCCCATAGTTATGTTAGTTTACTGGAGGGTATTTGCTATAGCTACGAACGACACTTGCTTCCAAGTCGTGAGATCGTGACAGTGAGGTCTGGACCACTGCGGTGTAATCATTTTTGCCCCGTCACCGACCGCCTTGATGTGAATGCCACAAATATCCACAAATCGTAAGTGGCGAGCAATCACATGATACCCCACTGAACTTTTTGGGATTTTCCTTCGTTTGATGTGGGCATATGTGGGTATGTTTTTTTTTTTAAAAGTAAAAATTATAAACTACTTGTGACTTAGATCCCATCCGAAAACTGTGCCTCGAGTTGCCATGCCATGACCCCGAGTCGCCAAAAAGGCTCGAATTCCTTTGTCCGCCAAGCCCGGGCATGCCATTCAGTTGAACCTGGGCGCTCCATCAGAGCTGCTCGCTGGCAGGGACTGGGGCCCTGGGTCTAGTAGGCTTTGAAGGGTCGGGAAACGTATGGAACATGATGGACACTTATGGACTTGACTTATCATGATTTAAGGGATTACATGTGCTTTTAACCAGCAATTTCTGGGGTTTTAGACATCAAATAATTACAGGAATTCACCCGCGAACACTTTGACCAAGCTCCGAGTCATGGCAGCAGGGGCTGGGAGCGGTTGGGGTATTCAATGGCATCCATATTCCCAAGACATTTCATGGGCCATTCAAGGAGCTACCAAGAGTTTCCCAACCACATGCTAGAAAATTATGGAAACTGATCAGCAAAGCGTGCTTTCCAAGTTTAAGAAGAAGATGCCTGCCTCTTTTTTTCCAGCTGTACCCTGAGAAAAAGACTAATGACATGTGCATAAATATGAAATTGGGATGAGTTCGCCCACCTGAAACATTCTGAAACTCCATAATCTCAAATAATCCTGGCATCGCTGGCTACAACCTTGGTATGGTTGGCGAGTTTTTGATTCGGTTGCGGCCATCCGATGTTCTTTCCCCTTCACCTCGGATCCAGGTACTTTGTGGAAGTACCACCAGGCCGGTCACTGGGCCGTGGAGAGAGAGCGAGAGAGAGAGAGAGAGAGAGAGAGTGGATTGGCTTCAGGAAACATCTGCTGGTTTTTCCATGTTTTCCGTGTTTTTTTTCCGAAAAAAAACAGCCGTGCAGCAAACTTTCCCTTGATCGAATCCTTGGAGGAACCCGGATTTTCAGCCAGGTTTTCGCGGTGGTGATATCATTCCGTACTCAGATTCCAACGGCCGAATGGTGGAGTTGAAAGTGCCGGCATCTTGGTGCTCATTTTCCAAGAGGTCGACGTATGGGTTTGCACAGACACAGGTAAACACACACACACAGATTGACTAAACAACGAAATAAATAAATCATAGCATTATAAATGAAATACAGATACATATAATAGTGACATGCATGGATGCATTTATATAATCATACATATTCACGTATAAACACAGATGCTAAATGTTTATGAATGCATTTTTCGGTGTAGAGTCGTGTGTCCCATTGCTCGATCAGCCTTGCTGGATTCGAGTATCCAGCGAGTTTCCAGAATTGTTGGGTTGAAAATCAGTAAACCATGGTCCTTGAATGTCCTTGATTAATCTAGATATCTCATGATGTATCATGATATTTACACTTACTATTCGTACAATATGCATACCCATGTTTATGTAAAGTCGCTGAAACTAAGAAAATCACAGAGAAACACACACACACATTTGTTATATTGCATTGCGTGGCATTCTATTTTCATGCCATCCCATTCCATGCATGATGCTCTCAAAAAGATACCGAAAAGTTAGACGCCTGGGAAGCATTGGGAAGTTATCAAACATTTTCTTGACGGTTGGGGAATTATCGCGTGAAATCCCCATTAAGTCCCCATTAAATCCGCATTCAAATGGAATAACAATGGACATTATGAATATGTTTTCCCTATAAAAATCATATTAAGTCATGTAAAACTCCTATAAATCCCTATTACATCCTTTTAAGTCATAGTAGTAGGGAATCTTAATAACCCCCTATTAAATCACATTAAATCCTTTCTAATCAGTTTAAATCCCTATGAAATCATATTAAACCATATCAAAGCATTTTTAATCAAATAGATTTCCTGTTGAATCATACTAAATCATTTAAATCATTTCAAATCATATTGAACCCCTATTAAATCATATTAAATCATATGAATCATATTAATCATGTTAAATCCCTATTAAATCATATTAAATCATAGCATACGGAATAACAATAAATCCCTATCAAAACATATTAAATCATCTTAAAATCATTCTAAATCAAATGCACCCCCCCCCATAAAGTCATATGAAATCATATTAAATCATTTTTAATCCAAAAAAAGGCATCCTAAAATATAATGAGATCATTTTCAATCATTGAAAGTCCCTGTAAAATCACACCAAATCGCTATTTAATCATATTAAAAATCATTTGAAATCATAAAAGTCCTGGTAAAGTCAAATAAAATCATGTTAAATCATGTTTAATCATATGAAGTCCCCACTGAATCATACTAAATCACTATTAATTGAATCATATTAAATCATTTCTAATCATATTAAATCATTTCTAATCATATTAAATTATAAAGAACATACTTTATATATATCTTGAAAATCAATACATTCTGGGGGAAGAACATCTCCAACTTTCCTGGCCATGTTTTTAGGTCGGCCTCTCTCCGGGCGACCGCTTTCAGTCCGCCGCGCCGCGCTCGGTGACGCTGAAGGCGCCGCGCGATCCCAAGCGCTGCACGCAGCCGCTGGCGTTCATGGGCGCCTTTGGCGAAGGGGGGCTTGGGGAAGGGGCTGGGGAATGGTTGGGGATTTTTTTGGGTTATCCCATGGTTAGAGATTTGACATGATTTCAGCCTCAAGAATTTGAGGTAAGGTGGGATTTGTAGGTTCGCCACGAATCATCAAACATGGGATGACACCTGATGATTTTGGGTTCTTTTTTGCATGACAAGGCATGGAGATTTGACAGGATTTGAGCTTGAACATGGGTTCCTCAACCAGAAAAAATGGGGACAGCATGGGGGGTTTAACATGATTCAAGCAAGAAACAACTCCGATTTGGCTGCATGGTTGTACCCTCCAGTATCCTCCCAGGTGACCTAAGTGGATCGAAATGGTGACATTTGCAGGGGAACCATCGGCTTGATCGCCTTTATAAATTCTTTATATATGTGCCTTTGGGTTTCGATAAAAAAAGATGGTCAGTAAATGGAATATTTCCAAGGTGGTGGTGGTTTCGAGCGTTCTTTAACAGGTTCAAATTATGCGTTTTTGGTATGACACCCGGCCCTTAACTACATTCAAACTATTCTAACTATTCTTAAGGAGGATGGAAAAAGAATTGGTTGCTGAAATGTCAGCCCCCCCGAAGTAGATATCACTTGAAATGGTGGTGGTCAACAATAGTGGCAAATCGGCTGGTAAAATGTTAGCCCCACAAAATAGATATCAGCTGAATATCACCCGTGCAACTTTCAAACACGAGGAAAATGCTGGATCCAAGCCATGGAATTTGAACGCAGTTGCAACCTCACCATAGACGATGGTTACTCTTGGGAGAATTAGCTTATGTCAGCAATCAATCACAGATGGGGAAGGTTCATGTTTGCCCCTCCGGAAAATCATCCACAAGATGCGGGGCATTTTCCGCATCCATGTTCATCAATTCTTGGATTTGTATAACACCAGGTTCTTCAAAAATAACAGCTAATAACAGCCATCCCATTAAGTACAAGACCATAGACGTCATGTTGCCCCCGGCCCCCAATTCAATGTTGTCTTCTGAAATTTTGTGCTTGGCGGCCTTCAAAAAAACAGCAATTTCTGTTGATGATGTTTGGCGCTTCCGATCACAACATTGAAGTTGGGGGTTGAGGGGGTAGTTTAGGTATCTATGTGGTTTCCTGTTGATGGCTGTTGTTTTTTGAAGAACCCGGTGTCCATTTGTATCCCCAAATCATCCCAAATCCCATGGTTCCAAAGCTCATTCTTCCCATATTTTGCCATGACGGCCGTGTTTTGTTGTTTATCGCGCCTCGCGAACGAGGAACGAGAGACTGGCAGGGCTACTGGCTGCTGGTGGGGCCACTGCCCGGAATTTTCCCGGGGGAGTGCGTTCCCGTCAAGTGACTCTGCACCAAACTCCGATGCTTTAAGGGTTGGATATGACGAAGAGCAACCCCCAAAAGGCTATAGTACCAAAATCCTTTGTGAATCGTGGTAAGCTGCTTTTCTTTCTTGTAGGGCGCCACGTATTGTGGGGTTTACAATGAGAATCTGCTGAGGCGGTGTCTTTTTTAATCCACCATGAGTGAGGAATCTATGGGGAAGATCTGTGGAAGATGTGTTATTGGGATTTATTGGGGCCATCTTATACTGCAAACCCAAGTCTTGGACGGGCTATGACATGTGTGGCTATGCCATATATACTCCCTCGAACTGTTTAGGGAGCTATTTTGGAGAGCATACCGCAAAAAGGAAGTGAGCAGAACACCCACAATGCACACCAATGAGATCGATGTTGTAAAGTAATACATGTGATATAGTGTGATATAGTAATTAATTCAAGTAGTCCTATACTAACCCACCTTACTATGCATGAACCACTTGCAGATCGTGATTGTAGGTGAGCGCCCGTACACACCATTTCCCTTTGTGAATAACTATAAGGGCACCTTGGTGGCACCCAATTCCTATTGTTTCAGATTCAATTGAAGAGGACATCCAATGTGTACAGGTCAAAATTGAAACCCACCCAAACATATCAGATATCTTATGTTCAATTATGATTGATACCCCAATCCCAATCACATCTTAATGATATTTTTTCAACTGATTGCCAAAAACAGATGCGTTTGTCGGCACAAATGTTTTCCTCAGGAGCACAAGAAGCAGCTGAAGGTGATTCTGAATTGTTCCATTGGTTAAACCACCGAATCTGCTGGATTGTGAAAATGATGCTTGGGTAAGTAAATCCAAGTAATCTATCACTACTTGAACTTAATAACTCACCATTAATCACTGAAAAAAATCCATTTAACCCCCATTAAGCCGGGTTCCCCCATTAAAAACACACATTATAGGGGCGCACAAAAAGCAACGGACCAGCCGAGAATTGAGACGACCCAGGCTTCCGCCCGGAGACTCTGTGACGCTGTGACGCGAATGTGACTTGAAAGTTTGGAGTTTTCTAGCTACATGAGGCTATATGTATATATGTATAGGCATGACTATTTAAATTTATGCATACCTTTTGCATAAGAATATGTATGATGTATTTGTATGTGCATGTATATGTTGAGCGTGTGTGCAAAGATATTGATTTCTCATGTCTACCTCTATATATATACACACATATATATATATATATATCTCTCTCTCTCTATGACGTATGTGACACACACACACACATGTATATATACATATGTATATACATACGAAGATGTGCACATTTATCATACCAAGTGACCATCGTAGCACTCCGCTATTTTTACATGGTCACTGCAGAGCCTGGCTCTGCGATGTCCAGGGCTCATGGCCGACCACCTCTGGCTCGGGCTTTCCCAATGCATTGGGCTGCACAGGCAAAATTATTACCTTGTCCTGTGGACAGAGAATCTGATTAAATCTGATTTTAGTATTGGTCATCGATAGGTGCAAGCAGTGCTCTTTTTTTTTTGGTGACCGGACGATCGGATGTGTTGGCTTATTTGATGAGATAAGCGAACCCAGTGAACCCAAATGGGGTCTGTTGGGATTTGTTCAAGCTACCAACCGGAAAATGTGTCAAATAATGTTGCAGTACATTGAGTAATACGACCATACTGACTAGCAGAAACATCGTCGAAAGTATTCCAGCACACATCATTGGTGGGGTTGCGAGTGAATGTGGAAACAAATCACCAGAGCTTTTCTTTCCGGTGACCGAGAGGACCTTCATGAGTTCCCTTTTTTTAAAATGTGAATCCCAAGAGGCATCATTCCTGTACGTACTAGTCTTGAACTTTATGCCTCTTGCTTGGCACCACTTCCAAAGGATGCCAAAGTTTCCAAAGACAAAGGAAATGAAGGAAAGGACAAAGTAAAGAAGGAATGAGAACAACGAAGAAGGGAAGGAAGGAAGGAAAGAAAGAAGGAAAGAAAGAAAGAAAAAAGAAAGAAAAAGAGAGAAAAAGAGAGAAAAAAAACGGAAAGAAAATAAAAGAAAAAGAAAGAAAAGGAACGAAAAAACTAAATGAAAAAAACAGACATTCCAATAAGTAATACGAACGAACGAACGAAAGAACGAAGCAATGAAATAACGTTTGAAAGAAAAAAGGAAGAAATAAAGAAGAACAAAAAAGAACACGAAAGAGCGAATCCCGAACGGACGAACAAACGTAAGAACAAAAGAAGGAAAGCGAGAACGAAAGAATGAACGAAAGAAAGCTGAAGAAAAGAAAAGAACAGAACAGAAAAGAAAAGAGCATAACAGAAAAAGAACAGAACAGGAAAGAAAAGAAAAGAACAGAAAAAGAAGAAAAGATAAGAAACAGAAAAAGAAACAGGAAAGAAAAGAAAGGACAAAAGCTGAAAGGACAAGGAAAAAGCAAGAAGAAAAAAAGAAAACATAGAAAACTGGAAAGAAGAGAACAGAAAGACAGACAGATTCTCACCTTCATCAGCCATCAGCCCAGCAAAGGAAAATGAATTGGACGTAGATCCAACCGATTCAAACCCTTGCTGTCATTTTTCCTCGCAAATCTACCGGCTCTATCAACTGTTTAAGGACGAGGCCCTACACAAATCATTAATGAAATGGCCAACAATCAAAGCGCAACTGGATATATATATATAACTAACTTGGAAAAATGGGGGCTCCCAATATTCAAACCCACCAGCCCAAGTCAGCAGCCATTGGCAGAAATGAATTCGGAGCCCATTATTGATGCAGCATCAATGCAATGGGAACACCCCAACGCTGTACAGCACGGGGACTCACAGTCCGGGTTCTGAGTCAACCGCCAAAGGCGGTTGTCCAACTTGGCGGCTTCGGTTGAAAAGGGACATCTCTGCCAAGCTCATTCAGAAATTCATGATGGATTCCAGGAATTGGATTAGAAAATTTGCAGGAAAATTGGTGGGAAAAAGTTTCCCAAAACGAATCCATGGATGGAAATGTTGCAGCCTAGGTTGGCAAATCACCTCCCCTAGCATTGTTGATACCTTCCAGCATTTGGGTAGTCATCGTCACCATTTGTTAGATACATGACTACCCGACTACGCTCCATTTCATTGATCATAGATCCATGGCCCCTGATTGGCCAAGTGAACGTGCAGCACGCCTCACTCGAGAGTAAGACTGAAACTGAAAATGACCAGACGACCTGTCTTGGTGTTTATATATTCACGCCCCCCATTTAGTTCGATGATTATCCCAATGACTATATATAATTACATAATTACTATAGACTATAAACGTCTCTTTGGTTTGGGGATCTCCCTGCTAGCTATGTTCGATGATACCGTTGCGGGTATTTCCCGTTAATACTCCAATTCCTGCTAGTTCAATTCCCATCATCATAACATCCCATTGATTCCCATGAAATCCCATGAAATCCCATGAAATCGTCAGAAAATCGCCAGAAAAATCACCCGAAAATCCCATTAGATCCCATTAGGTCCCACTAAATCCCATGAAATTCACCAAACAATTACCAAACAATCACCAATCACTATAGAATCACCACAGGGTAGTCCCATTTTTTCGATGGCTCAACACCACCCCCAGTCCCAGGCCAGTGCCCTCGGGCAATGCTGATGATCCTGAAGCCGGAGGCTCCCGAGCTATGTCGATGCAACAAGGCAATGGTGCTGGCGGTGGGGTGGGGCTCATGGGAGTTCATTTTCTTGGGGTCAGACCATGGGTTCATGGAAAAATGGCGATTTATAATGTCATTTTAGTGGTTGTTCAATGGTGGTTTAGTGGTTTAATGGCTTATCCAAGTTCTTAAATGTGGTATAAGCCCAGTTATCACGAGACATTGCCTCTACTTACCTTACTGAAAAAGATCTCTTTCTTTTTTCCTCGCGATTTGCCAGCTGGGATAGCCACCAAGTATGGATCAGACTTGCAGACCTTTGAACACCCACGGCTTTGTGACGGTTTTCAGGCATTTTTCTGAAAGCATGCAGCGATTTTTTTGAAGGCTCTTGAAGTTCTTGAAGCTTGACCCATGCCAAAATGGTGGAAGAAGTGGAAAAGGATTAAACATGGGCCTTAAGAGGCAATGTCTTTTTGTATCGACTCCTCTGAAGATTTTGAAATTTTGATGCTGAGACAAAATCTTGGAGGCCTGTTGGGTTGTTGGCTCAATGTTGACCGAACAAAGACCCCCGAGATTGGCTGACCATTTTGAGCATCTAGGCCTTAAATTGGTGGGACTCGAACACCAGCTTTTTTGCGGTGAGTTTGCCGGCTCACCAACTACCCTCCATGGAAAATCCCCCATCTTTTGTTGGACATGCAGATGTTATAGTGCAAGGTTGGTTTACCGGAGGGCAATTTGGAAGCTAAAAATGGCGTTTGAGGATATCTTTTGTATGTGGGTGGTGTCATGGGGTCTCCGTTCTTGTAGAATGCAATCTGGATGATTCCGACCACGACCTCACGTTGTGACGTCAGATTGCCAGGAATCATCCCCATAACTGGCCGCAAGCTTCAGCTGTTTTCAGGTTAGCGGCTAGTGAAGTAATTACTACAATTCAGCCAGGGAGAGAGAAAGAGAGAGAGGGTCAGAGAGAGAGGAGAGAGGCTTACATATATACAATATAATCACTATGAAACCTCATGAAACAACCAGTTAAATCCCAATTATGGAATAGTTCAGGCAGGTGCCATGGGCTCTTCAATTTGCGTTCATTTTACCACTGTCCTGGAGGTTCGGACCGGATTCGGACCCATCAACTCAGCCATATCATGCGGAGTTGCCAACAGCCGCAGGTTATCATAGCTCCAGAGCTGAAGCAGTTCAGAGCGTTCAAAAGACCATCGGTGAATTGGCGCAGATGTTCCAGAAGTGCCTGGGCTCTTCATGCGCCGGAGCATGGTTGGGTTGATTTGTGGTTTAAAGTTTAAACGCATACCACCACAAGAGATTCAGAACAGCTTCCATTTGCCAGTAATTTGGGGCAGGTGTTTAGATGTCTTTACCAAATTCAATTTTTTCAGGGGTTGCTAGAATACATACGCTACACAGTAGAATGGGGCAGACGTTGATGACGTAAATCAAAGTAACCAAAGCCAATCACAAAGCAGCTGAAGAGCTTCCCTACAATCTACAAACTTCTCCACGTGGAGCCGCATGGATTTGGAAAGGCACCTGGGTGTTCCTTTCCCGCCACTGCTAGTCCGAGAAGACCATCATCATCGTCTCACTAACTTGATACTTCTTTGGTGGTCTTGAAATAACAGCAAGTTGAGTCAAGTGAAATCCAACATGTCCAGTGTCATGTCCAGGTTCTTTTCCGGGTTACCCTCTGGCAAACTAACAGTTTGCTATTGAAAATTGCCATTGAAATAGTGGATTTTCCCATTAAAACTGGTGATTTTCCATAGTTATGTTAGTTTACCAGAGGATAGTTCAACAGTTTGCTGTCGAGAAGCATCATGATTCACCTGGAACTCCCGTGCATCACGGGTCTCCCAGGATGGCGGTCATGGTCACCGCGCAAGAAGCGGCTTGGATCTGCGAGGGATCCGCCGGAGGATTATGGTTTTCCCACCATCCGTCAATCCTTGTTTAGTGGGATTTCATGGTGATTTCGTGATGATTAATGAGAATTTGACCAACAAAAAATGGGGATGAGTAATGGGAAATACCCTCTGGTAAACTTGAAACCTCCATTGTATTCAGGGATTTTCCATTGCCATGTTTGATTGCCGGAGGGTAGATTCGTTTCACACCATCTCTCATCAGCTCCATCTGATGAATGATTTATAGACATCCCAGCAACATCACGCCCCAAATGTTGGTGAGGTCTGTTGAACCACGTAGGTGGTGCGGTGTTCCGCTCAACCTGCTCACCCGCCTCAGGAAATGATTCAACGCATCGACCACGACCTGGATGATACTCTGGACAACGCCACCAAAGCACAGGAGCAGTATGGTCATGCCACCATAGGGAATTCGAGTGGCCAATTTTTCGGGATTTCCAATGGGATGACCATAATCCACCATGTAACTTGACGGTGGCACATGAGAGATTCAGTTTTAGCACGTCTTTTTCCGGTAGAAATGGACGTGAACATGCGGATTTAATCGGCTAACATGATGATCTAATCTGCAAACATGGGGATTTGCACTCACCTAGCCACAAGTTCAAGCTCATTGAAACGACGTTTGACATGGCATGAGGATGGTTGGGGCCCACATTTCCGTGCCAGGACAATTTGCTGCAGTATTTCCACTACATTTCTTCGAACCGTGCCATGGCGCATGGCGCGATGGTAGCTGAAGGGTTGTGGCCCACGAATTTGCAGAGTCTGGCATTTGGAATCGGCTGAGGTGCTTTGATCATCAAGGTCTTCTTGATCCTGATCTTCTTTGCAACTCGGGCTGCGATTGTCGAAGCAGCTGTGTGGTAACAGAAATAGGAAAAGGCACTGAATTGGAACCACAAATCAGGGGGTCAGAGAGTGACTTTACCAATTTTTGGGGTGTTGCACCACTAATGGGGGTGCAAAGCCGCCTGCTTCACTTTAGTATTGCCCCCAAATTTGGGGGGAAGGACTTTATTGATAGGGGGAATTTGTTTTTCCTACCTCGACATTACCTTGCAATCTTTCACCCAACGTCTTTTCATAGCTGTTTGCCATCTCCGCGCAGGGCATTACAACATGTTTCTGTAGGGCATGCGTCTGCGAGCGCATACATACACCGGGGCATACCTTTTTGTACTTCTTGTGATATACTGATATACGGTCCAAGCGTCAAACCAGCAACCGCTGTTCCTGTCTCCAAGCGAGGCCCAGCAGCAAAATGTTTCTGAGGACATGCATATACATGCATCTGCCTGGACACACACCGTATCACAGAGTCATGGTGGATGTACATACAACCACATACATTTAGATTGCCAAGCCATCAAAAATAGGATAAACAAGGGTATTTTCTTTTTTGGGCAGAAATGTGATATATATATATATAGATATAACTATATACATACATATACATATATATATATATATGTGTGTTATATATAGTATACTCTATACCCACACACATATATATATATATACACATGTATGTATGCCTATGCGCGTGTGTGTATTTGTACACGTTCTGCATATGCATGTGCCCTCCATAAATTCCCGGCTGGCACGTCCAGCCCACCTGGTCACGGCAGATTATCCCTACCCTCTGGCAGCTTTATTGTTACCAACCCCCCAATGATCAACAACCCAGGGGTAGGATTGATATATGTTCATATGATAGAGTCCTCAAAATTATGAATGCTGGTTGAATTCATGACGACCTCATTGCCACATCACTGGAATAATGCTTAGGACTGGAGCAATTACCCCAAAATGACCGAACGCCTCTGGTGGCTATAATTCGGCCAGATTTATAAAAGCCTTGATCATACAAGTGGGCGGTACCTCTTCATAGAGTATTTTCCCGTCAGAATCCTCAAAATTGGTAGATGCGTGCATTCATTTGGAGGGATTTCGGCCATGTTTGATGGTACTCGCCGGGAAAATCCCAAGGTGATTTTCTTCGTTGTTTTCTTGGCCTGAGCCCGGAGCGTTGGTAATTTTTTTGTTTGTGCGCTGCGGTCCGGCTCGGTGGTTTCAAGTATCCAAGAAAGAAAATTACCAGCAACCTCGCAGTAAATAGGGGATATCATATAATGTATCAAAAATGTATACAATATAACAAGAAAAACAATTTATATACATATATATATATAATCTACCAATCATGGTCCTGCCGCTGGTTGACACGTTTACCCCTTTCTTTTCAATCCTGGGATGATTATGGACCGTACCGCAGCGAAGGCGGAATGTGCAGTCCTGCTACTTGAAGAGTCCGTCGACGGATGTCATAGTTCAAGAGTGAGGTTTTCATCACATTTACCCTCTGGTGAACTAACATAGCTATGGAAAATCACCATTTTTAATGGGAAAATCCACTATAAATGGCCATTTTCAATAGCTATGTTAGTTTACCCGGAAAAAAATATGTCATGACCTCGCGTCGCGACAACACTGGAATGATGGTTTTAGTAGTGGGAAGAATCCCAAAATGACCATATTTCAGCTTGGTGAATAGTGATATGATGATATGAAACTAATAAAGACTCCATACTTTTGCCAGCCAAGACAATTTGCTGCAGTACTTTCACTGTATTTCTTCGAACATATGGTAACGTATCCAGTCTTCATGTTTTCCCATAAGTTAGTATTGTAAATTAGGCTTGTGAATCAAAATAATTCATCCAGACATATCCAGACATGTTTCGAACATCATCATGTTTTGCTGTTTACCCTCCGGTAAACTGCAGTTTGAGAACTGGAAAATCCCAATCTTAATGGGTAAAACAACTAATGTGGCAACCCCAAAGCCAGAAACCATTCCCAAAATCACGATAAATGGGTGGCATAAACCATCCCCAGTCATAGTAGGTTTAGGACATTGGGTTGCCCACATAAATGGACCATTTTCCATAGTTGGTCACTACTTGTTGAGTACATCCGAAAAAGGGGCTTTTTCAAGCTGCAGCCGCCGAGCGTGGAGCCCAAAAAAACGTGTCACCTGGAGCGAAGAAAAGAAGTGGCGGGTATTGAATCGGAATGTAATGAGAATGTCTACCACTGAATATCCCTTTATAATTACTACAATAATAGAGTATAGTGGGAATATCATGGTAACAATATCGGAATGGCTATCTATTCATACTGGACGTATATACATATAAGGTGGATGCGTTATGTATACGACACATGTGTGTAATTCTCCAGTGACAATCGACAAGCATACAAGCAGATCGACTAATACACATATGCTACATACAAACATACATACATGCATGCATGCATACATACATACATACATACAGACATACATACACACACACACATATATATATATATATGTACATATGCATCTATGTAAACACATTCGTATATTACGTGGATATCCGTATGTGTTGTGTTCTTTTGATTGGATCTTGGAGTCTGGAATGCCGGGGTGGCGAATTTTTGCAGGTTCTACGTTCAGGAGCAACAATGAACATTACAGTAAAATCCCACTATCACCCTGGTCAGATCCGATTGTATCCCCATCAAATTCCCATTTTAATTTGAGGGTGACATCCCCATGAAATTCCCATGAAGTTTGCTTGTTGTTCTTTCGGACATTGTATTTTCTGAGATTCTGTTGACCCAGCCACCTCTAGCATGGAGCCTCCGGCAGCCAGTGGCAGAATCAAAGCCCTGAACTGATAGGCATTGGAAGAGATTGGAAGCAGCTTCGTGCAGGCAATTGTCATTATTTTGTATTCTCCTTCTAGTAGAGATTTGGAGGGAATCCATTTGCCAGAAGCCGGACGCGCTACAGCAAACAGACAAGATGACTCAACAGGTTTTCTATGCCGACTAAGTTTCTCCTTACCCCCAAAATTGCCAATGACCACAGGACATCCATCTTGCCAACATCTGTGGCTACACTCCCCAGTAGTTGAACCATGGAAAATCACCAATTTGATGATAATTTCCCATGATTTCCCACAATTTTCCATGATTTCTCGCAGTAGAACTTGGGACCTCCTTCCCATCCTCATGGCGAGCGCGGTATGGCTGAACGGTCAAGATCACCAAAGAGCGACAGGCGGAAAACTTGAGAAATGGGTCCATGGTTCATTTGCTGAACATTCTCCTGTTCCATTGCTGGAGTTTTGGGTCAGAGGGTATGGTGCGTGTATATATATATATATGCAAGTAGCAATGAAATATATTGCAACACAAATTTCCAGATCGAAATTGCATTGACATCTGCAACCATTGGTCATTTTTTTTGGCCGTTGAGACGGGCGGAACCACAGCCATGCTTGAAGTTCTTGGATGGATCCAGAATGAGATATTTGACTGCTAGGTTGCTTCCATCAGTAAGCTTCCTGAAAGAACCATTGACCTGGAAAAATGACGTCCTCAGCTGGGAAGATCACCAAGCCGTTATTGGCCACCAGAAACCATCTTGGATGTAGGGGATTTCCACGGATTCGATCGATTTTCCCAAGAAAAACCTTTGAATTTTCCATGGCTTATCCCTTGCCGATGTGCCATGTTTCTGAACCATCGCGCAGGGTCGGTGGTGTCTTCTTCTGGCGGATCAATCAGGTCGCGCAACCGGCTGGCTGGGATTTCCCAACTTTGTATGGGAATGTACGGGAACATCATCTATAAAATGGAAGCCTTAATGTGAACATCTCCTATAGAGGTTTGTTCATGGAAAAATCATCGAACGGAAGGGGTGATCTTCCAGCAAGCCATGTTTGATTACTAGAAGGGAAATCTCCAGTAGAAGTAAGATCATCAAAGACTGACATCCTCATGTGAAAGCTGGAACACCTAACACCTCTTGAGATCCGGTCCCTGCTCGTTCAATCCTCCTGTACACCGTATGCTGCCGCATGCTGCCGTATGCTGCTAAAGTTTTCAAGATTTGTCCCCAAAATGACCAAATTGACGTCCATCATGTATATGCTGTATATACATATGTATATATATATATATATAGATGCATGTATGAATGTATCCGTACAATTACATGCATATGCTTACTGTAGATGGGGCCTGGAGTTCATTGAATGGTGATCGTAAGTAGCTAATGGCACCCCATGAAATGCTGCCAGTTATGTTTTCAAACAATCCATTGAACAAACAGATATCTAAGCACTCTGCAATAGTAACCTCACTGGCGATGGGGGTTTAATAGGCCCAAACAGAACACTTGATGGGATTAATTGCCGCTTCCTAACGCCTTATTTGTTGGGGGATGGTGACATTATGATGACCATTACGACTATCGTACTGATATTGCTAGATATCCATTATATTCACACGTACCCTTGGATGGGCCATGGTGCTACTTAAATGATGATTGTAAGCGGCTAATGATGCCAATGGCAATGTGCAACCCATGAAATATACCCAGTTACATCCAAGTCATGTTTCGCAAATTCTTCATTCACAACATTCATTCTTCCAACCTGTATCCATCTACCATCTACCATGAGGTGAACCGTAGCTGGTATACATCCCCTATGACAATATTGGGTAGTTACTTCTCAGGCCATGGCCATCCATCCGCTGCCCCGCTGCCAGGCCAAGTATCGTGGTGCGGGCGCGCAGGCGGAGCAGTTGTTGCTATCGGTGCTGGAGCGCTATGGCGTCACGCGGCAGGAGGAGCCGAAAGGTGCGTCCCGTCCGGTGATGTTGGGCTGGGGGTGTCGTTGGCTTTAATGTGGTACAGTAATTTTATAGGTGAGTGTTTAGGTAGTGGTTGAGAGAACTAATGATTGATCATGGTTGATGGAGATCACAATTTTTTCGTAGGGATCTAACTTATAGATGGGCCATTTTCCATAGCAAACTGTTAGCTGGAGGGTAAACCACCCCAGCAACGAATCATTTGGTCATCTTTTATCACCCCATTGCTAGAGACGGGGATGGTGAAAAAGTTTGGGTTTATATACATGTACTACATTATTGATTGAAAGATATCGAAAGAACCGTTGCAATCCCATCCCCCATTCAAATTACATGTCTTGGGGGAGGAAGGGTGGGACTATATATATATATATGCATTTAGATATATAATGTTCGGTGTTTTTTTTGTGCAGATTGGTGGATTGAAGTCCTGTAGAATATAGGAAATTGTTAGAAACTCAGGATGCAGCATTCTAAAGCCTACCTGGGCCTACCCCTTAGTAAATTAGCATAGCTATGGAAAATCACCATTTAAATAGGTACAGTACATCAACTATAATTTGGCTATGGTAAAGGAATGTAAAGGAGGGTAAATGATTTGATCAGATGTTCATGTTTCCAGGGCCCAGCAAGCAATGCCTAACAGGTGCTGCACTGGTTTGGGCCAATTGCTTCGAAAGCAAGTTGTGGGCATCTGCAGGCCCTGTGGGTATAGGAAAGCTTGGTGGTATGGTGCCGGAAATCTGGGCCTTTCATGGGGCTGATGAAGTCGGTAACATCTTACCAACTCTATGGAAGAACCAGGAAATAGCAAGGCACCTTCTAAGGGCTGGTGACCGGTGGTGTTTTTTGCGAGGTTTGTTGCACCGCTCCGGGTCGCCGCCAGGGCATTGTTTCATCAACCACTTCCCGCGGTCCGTGGAGTTGTCTCACAAACACCGGCTCTGCGAGACTTTGATAAAGGCCAACTGCAGGCGGGGCGACTGGGAATGACTTGGACGTCCGTGTTATGGGACACGTTGAAAGGATCAGCAAACACTACACAAAAGAATCGCTTCATACCTGATATCATCTACATTATACTAATCTACTATAGTCATCCTCAAAATTAAGATGGAAAAGTATCATTCTACCTGAAATAGATAGCGTTTTGTTGCTGCTTTTCTATCTTTTTTTTTGAGTGTCTCTATTTCAGTTCAGACGCCGAGGCACTTACCTCCCAGCTTCATCTTGCCCGCGCAGCTCGCTGACTTCGAGGCTGCCTTAAAGTGTGCCGGTCCTGCCCAGCCAGGCATCCGACAGGGGGACGCCGAGTTGGGGCTTCCTATGGGGATGGGTCCAAATTTAAGCCCTACACAGATTTTAGTTTGTGTATGTTGAGTATTAACCATCTATTTATTGGGGTATCCAATTTGGGCGTGTACCAAAATCGGGGTATTATAATCCACCAACGATGGGTTTACTGGCTGGAGGTTTCTCAAACTTTGATTTTCCATCCTGTTTGGGATGGTTCGAGATGCTGATCCCAAGTGACTTAGAGGTTTTTTGGATGGGTTTTAAAAACACTGGATTTAAGGGAGAGAAACCATCTGACTTTTCTGGTGGGAGTTGGGTGGCTCAACTGCCAGTCATCACCAAGCGCTGATGCTTTGCCTGCTTTGCCGGCCCTCATGGCCCATTTTCGACGCTGCCAGAAGCATCCGCAGATTGGATGGGCGATGTCGACGTTTCCTCCAATCTGCCTGCGATGTGGCTGGGCGATACCAGGTGTAGCCATTGGCAGCTTTGACAGGGCACCAAGGATGATCAAGGATTACATGATTACACCAAGAGGCAAGTACACTCCACAGCAACGTGAGTACTTTCTGGTAATTTAACATAGGTATTGAAAATGACCATTTATAGTGGATTTTCCCATTAAAAATGGTGATTTTCCATGGCAAACTGTTAGTTTACCAGAGGGTATTCCATGACTTTTGCGTGTGTGTTTGTGAGATGAAGGCGTCTCTCTGGTCGGATATGAAGATGCCCACAGCCTTCGGACACCACCTGAGGTCTTTCTGCAGCGGCAAGCGATTCATGGAAAGCTGAAAGCAAGATACGAGGACCGCACTTCCTGCACAAAGGCAACATTGTCAGCCACTTTGATATAAGATTCTTTCGTAGATGTAATATGATGGAATATCATCATTCTGATTTGATTGGCATTTGCCAGGAAATTCCTGGCAGATGCCTATCACATCAGAGAGAATTCTATCGTTTGGCGCCCATTTCCATGATGGCAGTCCTGATCTTGACATCCTTTCCGTAGGAAAGTTTTTCTGAATCCAAAAAAACGGTCCAAATGCATTAGAACATATTAGAACCAACAGTTTAAAACATGTTTATAGCCACCCCCAAAGAGATAGAAAAGTAGGATGTTACTTTTCTATCTGTGTTGGGGTTTGCTACAAAGATGCCTGAGTTTTGAAACGTCTTTGGGCTTCCAGCCTATCCTTTCTTGAAGCCAAGAATAAGCCTCAGGATTTTGTGGTGCGAGAGGTGTCCCAGCAAGGAGAGGCCGCCTTTTTGGGAGTGGCTCAATGGGGATTCAACCAACAAAAATCACCTCCCAAAGCTGAATCCCCACCAATAGGATTCGGGTGTATTGAATTATCCAGGGTGAGCTAGCATTAACCACGAATAAGGGCTTATTGAGCATCGAAATCTAACATTGTGGGGGTGCTCGAGGGGATGGGTTGAATCCCTGTGTTTCTCTTGTTTTGGGAGATCATTTTCCAATGTGGACGTTGAAAAGCGCTTCCGCCTTTCCATCACTGACCTGGAAGCTGTGATTTGTCAAAAACTTTTGGGGCTTTCTGGAAAGTTCAGATCAGTCGACGAATTAGTTAATTTTCTCCAAGTTTGAATTGTTACCGTGCCCATTGGGTGCAGCAAACCAACGGCTGGAGAACCCATCAAACATATTCAAAAATCAAAACCAACCCTTTACCCTCTGGTAAACTAACATAACTATGGAAAATCACCATTTTCCACTATAAATGGCAATTTTCAATAGCTATGTTAAATTACCAGAGGGTATTCATTTTTCTTGGTGGTTGGATTCGGTTGGACCCTCTGAGGGAAACCAGTTTCCTCAGGGATGATTCGATGTTACTCTTAAATCTGTCGCCATATTTTGAGTTCAACCTTGGGGAACCCCAAACACTTGGGTATCTTGGGGATAGTTCTGCCAGTTCAGCCACATTTTTTCAATGGCCGTGGATCTGCCTGGAATTTGAGCCCGATCTCAGCTGGTGTCCCACTGCAGGTGGTGGAGTTGAAGGAGATGGACCTGGCAACGCAGTGGCAGAAATCTTCGGAGCCTGGAGAGGTGGCCCGATTGGTGTTGGCCAAGGTGCACCGGAGGGGTGAAGGGAGTGGGGGGTATCCATTCATGTTCCCTATAGACATCGATAGACAATGTTTCCTACCCACTCAATAGCTCTTAACTTAGAACTGATCAACAACTTATAACTGGTGCTTCACATAACTTTCAACCCTTCATTCCCTTTGGGAATCAACTTTCTGAAATGATGAACTTGCACTAGTAGAGTGGGATGGATCGAAACCCTGACGACTAATCTGCAGGATCATCACAGCAGCGATTCACCTTTGGATTCTACATCTTCACCGGCAGTAGGGTTGCCATAAATGGCACTAAAATGCAACAGATGGTACATGCAAACATCTCACAGGGGTTTACTTTCCACTTCCATGCTTGTTTCAAGTAGGGGAACTTGCCACCCGAACTGCGCAAACACCTTGGCTCCAGGAAAACCGCGACGTTGCAGATGCCATCGCAATGTTGGCGAAGCATCTGGAAATCGATCCCCGTGAGGTTCGTTTCAATGGCCTGAAGGATCGCAGGAGCATCAGCTACCAACACGTCGCCAGAAAGCGATGTGCTGGAGATTTGGGGTGGCAAGGGTGCAATCAGGGCTTCGCGCCCATAGTGACAAGCTGCAGCTCACATTTTCCATCTCTCAATGGATTGGTTAATGGGAACATTTACAGGAAACCATAGATTTTCCCATCAAATATAGGGGTTTCCTGTAAATTTTCCCTTAAACCAATCCAGTGAATCTCTGCAAAAAAATTGAAAGGAAGCATGGCACAAACGCACCAGATCCCCATCTTTCTCGCCATCCTTCAAAGGCTGAGTCCTTTCCTGCTCTGTATGGTCAATAGTTGGTGGTTCAAGTTTCTTGAGGTTCGGCCTGAGCTGCTCCCCAATCACTGATATATATATATATATATTTTTTTTTCCCCCCCATGTTGGTTACAACCACTCCGATTTATAGCACCTTTCAACCAAGTTAAGCCTCCATTTTCCCACTTAGACAATCACAAATCACACATCCCAATCTGGGGATATTCCGGGATGGCAAGCCACATGAGTGTATTTGTCTGGCTTATACTTGTGCCATTACAATGTCATTTTTTCACAACGTAAACTAAAGGTACATTTCAAGTAAAACGGATGGCACGCATTTTTTCTACAACCAAGTCTAAGTAAAACCTTGGTGAGTCATGCCCATTCCATCCCAAGTCCCGTCCGACATGAAAAATCACCAGCCATTTTGGCTGGTTAAATCCCAAGTAAAATCCTCTTAACATCTCATTAAACCACCATAAAATCCCTATGAAATCCCTAAAACATCAGTAAATCCCATGAAAATCTCAACCATCTAATTTTCTGTTCTCTCCATCATCTCCACCCCGAAACTGTCAAGGTCAGCCTCCCATGGCACCGCCTCTCGCTTCCTGCCCTGCAACGCCTCAGCGTCGCCGTCTCCTGGGACCCTGCGGTGCAGCTGGGAGATCTGCGACGAGAAAAGCAGCACTGCCGCGGCTTGGTTCAGGTTATAGTGCCCGAAAAGGTACTGGAAATATATACCCTCTGGTTATCTAACATAGCCATGGAATAGCTGGTGAATTTTGGATGATTTTCCCAGTTAGAAACGGCATTTTCCATGGCTATGTTAAATAACCACGGGGTATATATATATATATATATGTATATATATATATAATATACTTATATTGTAGAGGTTTCCGAAGTCATGGGAGTACCTCCAAATCATCCATTTGATGTTCGGTTTTTCCAAATAAACCGTCCATTTTGGGGTACCCCCCATTTTAGGAAACCTCCATACTGGGAATATAATGGTGACTATTATTCATTACCATATGGGCTATATTCCAACGATGAGAAAATAATGCATAGCAATGGGAACATTCTTGGGAATAATCATGACTTATATACTGGCATGGGCATATATAGTCATCCCCCAAAAAGACAGAAAAGTATAGAAAAGTGCGTCGGCGAAATTCCCACTGTGGTGGTGGATCTTCCACTGCCATGTTGGATTACTGGAGTGCAATTGATGGGAACTTTAATGGAACTGAAGAAGATTGGCCTCAAGAAACTCATGAACAAACTGGGCACCATTTTTTCATTCTAATTCTGGTGATTTCCGCGGGAAAAACACGTGTAAAGATTGGCTTTTCGGCTGATGTTGCATTGCTACACATGATTGTTTTCACTTTCTTTTCATTCTCGGTGGAAAAGATCCCAATGTTTCACCATTTCTTAATGACTTCAGGTGTCCACGCATAGCTGGGAGAGTTCATGCTACATACCATGTTTTTCTCTCCCCAGCATCAACTCATCCCACCTTGAGCCTGTCAAGGCCTGGGTAATCTGCGGGGCAACCACTTCACCATCGTCCTCCGCGACGTCTCGTTGGACAGCGATCTCAGCGCTGATGTGGCGCTGCTGGAGCAGATGCATCGGGCGGCGGAGAAGCTGCGAGGCGATGGCTTTGTGAACTACTTTGGGGAGCAACGTCCGGTGGCTGAAGGATGGTGGTTCCAATGGTTCCGCCGTTTAAAAACAGCATGTGGCAGTCTGAAAGCAACCAACCAACAGGGTCCCACTTGAGTTTTTTTTTGGGACTTAAACGAATGCGGGATCAAGTTTTGGGATGTATTTGACGATTCAGCAAGAGGCATTGGCCTGATTCTTTTCCGGACTCACCCAAAAACACTCTAGCTGAGTCTTGATCACCCGAAGCCACAATCAAATGGTAGATATGGATATAGATGTGGTAGGTGTCATACAGTCATGCAGTCATACATGCATACCAGAAAACATCAGAAAGTACTTTGTGCGTCCACTGCTATCCCCCGGTCGCCCACTCTACCGCGCCTTTCGCTGAGGCTTTGGGGGTGCCATGCGCGCGAGCCCAGCTGTGGGAGCAGCGCTCCTGCAGAAGGATTTCCGCCGGGCCTGCGAAGTCATGGTCTGTCAGATGCACGAGGTGCACTGAAGGGTTCCTGGTGGTTCTTGGTGGTTCCTGGTGGAGGGTTGGTGGGATGTGAAACGTGAGAGCTATCCGGGAAAGGATGTTTGATCATTCCAGATATTTCCTGACGATTTTTGATGGAATGGGGGTTATGAGAGTCCATAAAATGAAATGAGGGAATTTGGGGGAAGCAAGCAAGGTTGTGGAATATTCATTGCCTTCATTGGTTGACTCTCAATTTCATTTTATAGCCACCGCTTGCATCCCCATAGTTTATATCCCCGATTGCAAGGACACCCCCACACATTTTTGTTGGCTATTCCATGTTGATTGCTTTAACAAGACTGAATACACGTCTGTCAGATTGGTAATGCAGATGCATAGTGATATTACTGTATGTCACATTATGTCGATGTGTCCAATGTACATATATGATGGAAGTTATTGCTTCTATTTAACCAGACCATATATAGATGTGTATATATATATATATACATACATGTATACGATGCCTACATGCATCATTCTTCCCAGACTGCACCTCCCCTTCCCCCAAGGCCACAGCCTCCAACGCCCAGCTCCCCGCGCTCTTCGCCGCGGGCCGCTTCGGCGCCCTGCGCGCCGCGCTGCCGCGGCGCTGCGCCGGGGAGCGGCAGCTGCTGCGGCGGCTGGAACGAGGTGAGGGCTTTGAGGCTGCGCTTGGAGAGAAGCAGATGCTTGGCATCATGGTTTAACCCACAAAAAATGGTGATTTAATGGCGAATTGACCAACAAGAATTGGGATTTCATGGTGAGTTAACCATTATAGATCAACATAGCTATTGTAAATCACCATTGGTAATAGGTAAATTGTCTATAAATGGGTCAATTTTCGACAGATATGTTAGCTTCTTGAAGGGTAACCATCAACAATAGGTGTGTCTGAAAATGGGGTACCTGTATGAACAATCTTAATGGGGAACATGGCGATTGAGTGTCGGAATTGGGGGTTTGTCTATTTTCAGACAAACCCATATGATGTTTTCGCCATCAAACTATATGGGACAATGATGGACAATATAGGGATATCGTGGATGATATAGCGATATTTCATGGGTTTAAACCATTAATAAGCCCTGGGATTCGCTGAAGCTGATTTTTTGATTTTCCTGTTTGTTCATTAATTCCACCTGGGGAATCTACTGGGACATACTGGGACTATTCTTTTTTTTGGGGGGCTCTCAATTTCGACATCATCATTTCAATGGGGTTGAACGTTTGGGGGGTTGGGGGTTTGGGAGGGGGTTCGGGATGTTGGGATTCACTCTCCAGTGGTTAGGGGACGGGGGGGATGGATTTGGGGGGGGCGTTTCTTTTTGGATTCGGGGAGGGGTGGGGATATGCGGGGAGGTGGATGGAAAACTAGGACATGAAATGATCCAACAAAGAAAAACATGATTGGACCAGCAAGCAGCAGAAAGACTCAGGCGGACCTGGTCTGAAGGCGATGGAGAGAGAGAGAGAAAGAGAGAGAGCAAGCATCAGACTTGAGCGAGGGGAGGGTTTTGGAATAGGAGAGGCCACATACAATTGGAATTTTAATGAAACCTGATGAAACTTGAATGAATGTGGAATTGGTATGTTTGATGTTGTGCGTTTGAGTCTGGGAATACAACAAACCGACACTGCCAGAATATGTGGGCACATTTAAGTATGATTCATGCATGATCGACTAAAATCTGTGATGCTTATGATGCAACTTGATACGCAAAATATATCAGATATGGTCCAGTGCAAACAAGATCAAATAAGAACATGTTGGTAAAACAATAGTAAGCAATCCCCAATTTCACCATAACTAGGTAGTATAAACCATTCCCAAATGAATGGTGGTTTATAATTCTTTTGCCCATGCTAATCGATGTTTGTTCATCAGTTTCCCCACGATTCTTCCAGCCGAGCCAAGGTTGTTCTTCTTGAGATCCTTCACGTCCCATGTGTGGAACCAGGCAGGCAGCTAGTAAACCCCTGCCGATGGGTTTTTTCGGGCTGTTCATCTTGATGTCACGATGGATGATGAACATCTACAGTAACATTTCGTAACATTTCTAAGTGATTCACAATCTTGTGTATGATCACTGATTTTCAATGATCCTGATCAACCAACTTTGAGCCGCTTGAATGTTTTCCCCCACACAACATGTACAGTATTAGTTGGAGTCATACACACACACACAGATATGACATATATATATATATACACATCTATGTATATATATATATACACCCTCCGGTAATCAAACTTGGCAAGTGGAAATCCCCTACAAATGGAGGTTTTTGTGGGAAAATAGTCTATTAAATAGTGGCTTTTCCATCGCCATGTTTGATTACCAGAGGGTGGAATATATATACACATATTATATCCATGTTTGTTTCCCACCAGATATTCCCATTGAATAGCCATTAAACCCTGTGGATTTGCTGAAGGTGATTTTTTCAAAATTTATCATTGGAATCCACCATTTGGGGAATTTCCTGGGACTATTTTAGCTTTTTGCTCTTAAGCAAATCCAAGACTCCATGGAGCCCCATTCAATCACTGTTAAATCTGCATGAACCATACTGAACTCCACTTACCATTATATAGTGGATTCCCAGGAACTCCCTGAGATCCCAATGAATTCCCATTGAAGCACCAGCAGCTGCCATGGCCATGCAAATCAGGTGGTCACACGTCGCTTGCAGCGCTTCGGCTCTCGCGTCTTTCCAGAAGATCGGGTGGAGATCGACGGGACTCATGGCTGGCCAAGATCAGTTGGGTTATACCCCTCTGCACACAGATATCAATATATATATATATATATATATGTGTGTGAATATATATATATATATGTGCATATATATATATACATATCTAATATGTTAGTCTAATATGCTTTTCATTTCTCCCACGGAATGTGCATCCCACTTAGTAAGTGGTTTACAATCCATATATACCCCATGTAATCCCATATGTAAGTGCGGATATTCCATATATAACTTGGGGTATAACCCATCTACATCCATTTGCTAAATACGATGCACCCCTAAGTTTAAGATGTTCAAAAGAAGCCTGAGGCCCAAATTCGAGATTTTTTTGAATGTTTGTTATGAATTCATTTATGATTTTGGGTATGGGGGTAGGGCTCCTGGGAATTTCATTTATGAAATAGATAATAGATATGATTATTTTCTATATATCTTTTGAACTAGTTTCTGATAGCTCTGTCGCTGCTCTGAACGTCTTAACCCTAAGTACCCCCTACTGCACAGAGATATCTGGGTAAATTATACGACCTCACTGTTCTCCCTCACCGGAATGATGGTTAGATTGTGGTGATTTCTCCTAATATAGCCTTATTTTAGATTAGTGAATTATTGTGGTATACCCAGAGATATCTATATTGTCATATGATATACATCATATAATGTACAGTATAATATACTTATACTTCTCATAATTTCTCCCACTGAATGTGGGTTCTATCATTTCTGTCCTTTTTTGGGACCACTACAATATAGATAGACACGCCGGAAACGTGGACATATGAAGCAAATATCATCTGTAACAGCTGCGGAACACCTGTCTATCTTTTTTTTTTGGGTGCTATATAATATGCGTGTATGATATGTATTTATATACAATATGTACTGTACATAGTATGTATGTATATGTATTTGTAATACATCGATCTGCTATATTTGTCTTTAGACGTGCCAAAATGATGCATCCCAAGTATGGCGTGATGGATCACCAAGCTCCGGGACGAGGGAGGGAAATTTGGCAGTAAAAAAATGTAAGAACCATGGTTTGCGGGTGAAACTGTTTGCCAAGAAAATCAATCCAATGATGGGTTGATCCCCATGGATTTTCCATTGATATCCCCATCTCCCCTGGATTTTCCCATGGATTTTCTGGAGATCGGTGGCTCTCCCGCCCAAGGACCGAAGCGCTGCAGCTGCGCCACGTGCTGCTGCCGTTGCCCGACACAGAGACCGGCGCGGTGCCGCGGGAGCTGCCGACGGTGGTGCGGGAGATCTATGAAGAGGTGCTGAGGGAAACGAAGCTGGAGCCTTGGGCGGAAGGAGTTTAACAGGGCCTTGTTTAAGGGGGGCGGAGGGGGTTATGTAGTGGAGAGTTTGGCCATGAAAAATGATAGATTATGTACATTTAATGCAAATATGTGAATTCATTTGGTAGCATATGATCGAAGTAGAATCTTGGAGTGTAGATTTCACATGATCCAGCATGTTTCAATGAATAACAGGGATCACTGATGGCCTGGGTCTCCCAGAGTTGATGAATTTACCCAGCAGTCAAAGCACAGCTTCACCAATTTATAGATGACTTTCCCATGAAAAACGTTCATTTAGTTCGGGGATGCTCAGGGATTCTCGATTGCCATGTTTGATGACATCAGAGGGCATCCCCATTAATATCCCAACTCTTGATAGTTAAATTCCTATCAATCACCAGAAAGTCCCATCAAATCACCATTAATCACCAGAAAATTCCATTAAATCACCATCTTCACCAGAAAATTCCATTACATCACCATTAATCACCAGAAAATTCCATTACATCACCATAACCATCAAAAAACTATTCATTAAATCACCAAGAATCGCTATAAGATCCCACTAACCGCCCCCCTTGAACCACCATGAAAACAGACCAAGGACCCCACTTCCTGGCGTTTTGGGCCACCTTCTCCATCTGTCCCCTGGCGGCGCCTGGTGGCATCGCCGCAGCTGGTGCGCTGCCGCGCCGTGGCGTACGAGGAGCCTGTGGAGCGTCTGGTGCTGTCGGCCATGGACAGGGTGAAGGGACGGAAGTTGGACGACGCTGGGATGATTTCAATCGGAGAATCATCTAGAAATGCTGGATTTCAATGGGATGTTGTCGGGATTTGATGGGATATAGCAACCCCTACGGGGTGGGAAAATCTCCAGTTCGTTGGCTAGAGTTGGTGTATAATTTCAAGAACCAGGGTTTAGGGGGGATATATCTATATTTAAAGGGGATTACCAACTTAGAACTGGGGTGCAACACCCTGCAAGTCATAGATAGAAAAGTCAGAAACCTGGGAAAGGCGAAGTAGATATCATCGATAATATCGTGAAACACTTTTCGGCATCTTGTTTGGGGGTCGGTAATAGCTATGAAAAGATTGGAATTCTAATGGGATTTCGGCAGGAAAGGTGGTTGGTGATTTGGATGGGATGTAAGCAGCACATGTATGCAAATGTGAGAATATCTGAGAATATCACCGGGATACACTGGGAGAACCAACAATCTGGATAACCAACAAAGATGCCTTTTTATTGGGGAGGATGGGGATTGGGTTCGGGATAGGGTTGGGGATGCTGTTTCTTTTTTTTTCCCCTTCTCCTCCAGCAATGGAATTACGGGTGTGGGTCAAAGCCTATGAAAAGCCTATGACTTTCCATAAAATTGGGAGGGGATTTGGCGGGATGAGCGTGAATTCGCCCTGGCAGAAATGGGGATTTGACTCCTAGAAATGGGGAGCTGCTGTAACCCGCAGAAATGAGGGTTGACGTAAGAGACTTTTGGATTTGAATGATTTGTAAGCAACAGAGATGGGACTTTAACAAACGGCATAAACCAGCGGAAATTCCAGTCGCAGCACCAGAAGTGGGGAGTGCAGATGATGTTCTTCCTGGCTTTCGTTGAAAATCAGCATGTAACTAAGGCTGTTAACACCCTGACATGATGGAAGTCCCTTGAACATGCCCTTCCTTTTGATGGTACCATCCCATTTTGTTGGTTTAAATCTCCATTAGCAGCCGTAAAATCACATCAATTTCCCATACAATCCCATGAATATCCATGAATGTGGGTAAAACAATGACAAACCATGAGTTTGGGAATGGTTGGAATCCCACCTCCAAAAATGGGGAGTCATGGCATTTTATTGTTCTACCAACATGAAATAGTTAAGTGCAACTACCCCAAGTGGCCCCCCAAGCGGTCCCCCGAAGTTGCCCAGGATGGGATCCTTCCCTTGGACCACCTGTCGCACAAAAATCTGCAGGATCCAAGGTTTGGCGACTTGGTTGAAGGGGCTTTGGGGCCGGGGAAGGCGAGAGAAATGGCTGGTTGGCAAATGGAAAATCATGGGAAATCCACCGCAAGTGGAGGTTTTTGATTTGTTTTAATGGAAAAAATACGGGTATTTTCAAATCTTCAAAGGTCCGAAATCGTCCTACTTGAGATGAAGGTCCTAAGTGATCGATACTTTTCGAACAGAGAATTAAGATGAATCAAGTTCAGGAATCGAAGCACCTGTGTTTGGATCCGTTTGGTTTGCTTCGTACAAGACTGCAAATCCCTTTATTCAATAGCGACTGTGTAATTATCAACATTTATCAACGGATTGTCAACTTATACAGCATACTAATTCACACATACTAATTCACACATAATATATCACATACATATGTAAATACTGTATATACTATATTATGTAAAATGACACTTCATAAACATGCTTGTTGGCTTGGCTGGTAGTTTCAATTCATCGTTTTCCATTCCTGGGATGATCCCAACCCCAACCAGCATCGGTTGCTGGTGCAAGGTATCATCATGGAACTCCAGCTGTCATCGGGCCAGTATGCCACTGTGGCTGTGCAGGAGTTCATGCAATGCTCCCCGCACAATGCGTGGCCAAAAAAGTGACATGTGTTTTTTCGTGCAGCAGCGACAAAGCATCACTTTTTCCATTGAAAGGCTTCAACAAAAACCTGCAATGAGTTGAACCTGCACTGAGTTGAACAAATTATTTTTTTGTATTGCTCATTTTTGTTTGATCTACTGGGGAGTCTGATCAGATTCAAGTGCGCGTTGGCACATGTCAGCAAAAATGCGTTTACCCATTTGTGCAATCATGGTTCCATTTGAGGCTGGTTTGAGTTGATTCATTGATTCCTCTTTTGAAGGGGGGGGGGCAGGGCGACACATAAAATCACCATAACCAGGTCTTGAAAGGAATCCAAATTTTAATGAAATGGCAGACTGGGAGAGATTGTAAAGTGACCCCAAAAAGATTGAAACTGGAAACATGACCAAACCAGGATTTGCTTTTCTTCAGTTCTGCTTGTAGGTGCCCAAACCTGTTTCCGACTGGAAGTTCGTATGAACAATTTTTTCATTGATGGTTTTCATTACTGATTGAACATTTGATCATTATGAAGGTCGTTTGCGGTTGTTCGGTTGTGTAGTTGTTTTGAATTTTGGGTCATTTTTGTTGTTTGTCGTGTTTTGACGATCTTCGATTTGCTTGAGGATTTCACTAGGTCACATAGTCACATGAAGCATCATATATGTTATGCGATGGAGCACTTTCACATGCAATTGGCATGACCCCATTTTCAGCAAGGATGACACGCACAGAAGCTCATCCGAACGCCCAACCTATGGCTCAA
>BGPT01001566.1:3539-15423 GCA_003297045.1 Symbiodinium sp. clade C Y103
TCTTGTTGTTTGATGTTCGAGAATGTTCGAGATGGTACTTGCATCGTTTGACAGATCTGGCTGATGATTGTTGGAAGTTAGATCTTTGCAACATTTTTTGTTTGTTGCTTATACATGTCCAGTCCAGTAAGGACAAGAATCACGTTGATGGTCCTTGTTGGATTGTGTTTTTTGGGCAAAAGAAAACAAGAGGCCAATAATAATTACGATCCAGTTGAGCGATGTGTCTTCATGAATGAGGGCATTGACATGTGGAAAAGACTAAAAGCCAAGCAGCCAAATAGCTTCAAACACTAGNTGTCTTCATGAATGAGGGCATTGACATGTGGAAAAGACTAAAAGCCAAGCAGCCAAATAGCTTCAAACACTAGAAACCACGCGACCAACATATACTGGTAAACCAATAAAACACCAACCAAGAAAACACGAAAAGAAAAAATGCCAAGAACGCAAAGACCACAAAATCAATCACAGACCATGGGGAGAAAAAAACACGAAAACAAGAAAAACAACTTTTTAGAAATAATATGTGTATAATAGCCTCGGTCGTTACCTGCCAGGGGTTTCTTTCTTTTTGACATGACTTGAACCCAACAGTTTGTGAATGTTTGTGCGGATTTGAGGTGGAATTTGCCGAATTTGCCCCTTCCACCGGCATTGCCAAGGTGCACAAATCTGCCTTGAAGACGCCCGACAAAGCGTGAGTGCCCTTTTGATCGCTTTGCTTGGAGAGATGCTTGCAAAGACAAGCGCGGTCCAGTCGGACCGACAGATGTATGTTGGTGGTCCAAACTGATCCATCCATTTTGCCCAAAAGAAATCAAAAGAACATGATTAAGCCCTTGTTCCCCAAATGTTCCAGTTGTGTATAGTGACAGGAGCTGCATGGTGTGGTTTTCACTTTTGTGTTCGCCGCTGGTTTCAAGATGTTTCAAGAAGTTTCGCAGGGGCAATGTAGGTTGATGATCGGGTTCACAAGATCGGCCAGCTGGGTGAACGACCCAAGCTCCAGGCAGTTGATCGTGGCTGCAGTTCTGCTGATGGTCCTGGTTTCCATCTTGTGCGAATTGCACGAGGTCCGTGAAAAACGCAGTGGGGATTTGTGGTGAAGCTGGGTCAATTGCCTTCGGGATCATCATTTTTTTTTGGGGGATTAGACTTTCTTTGTTGTCACCAGTGATCTTTTTGCTTGTTGATTTGTGGTGGTGATTTTGCCAGGGATTTGCCAACAATAAATGGGAATCACATTGGACTGCAAACATGGGGGGTTACCCTTTGAAACATGGGGCATAGTGAAGCAGGAGATTTTGCGGTATCCACCTTTTTGGACAAGACCACTTCATGCCTCAGTTGCAGTCACCGTGCCGGCTGAAAAGAAACGCCCCCCCTCCGGAAGGTTCTCTTTCATGACTGGAGTGCCCAGATTTACATGTACGAGGCGCGGCGTGGCTAGCCATTCGTTCGCGTGATATCTCGTGACCAGTTTCCATCCCTCTGCCCTATCAGAACTGGTCCGGAATCACCGTGCTATTCCTCAACTGCGCTTTGTTTATCGAGGCGCAAGGGGGAACTGAACAGTGATGTTTCAATGGAGGAATTGATAACCACAAGTGAGTGTGTCTGAAAACGGGGTAGTGGTACACCTGCAAATGGCCATTTTGATAGGATCATAGCAATGGACTTATTTAAGAGTACCCGGTTTTCAGAGCCAAGTTAAGACCGTGGTGTTCACAAGGCACTCACAATTCTATTGTGAATGATACTGTGGCGGAGGTTCTTCAGGCAAGAAAGAGGATGGGTGTGATGGTGAAAATGCAGGCCTCCACAACTAGTCCAGGTCTCCAGTCATAGGATGTTAGATGTTCAAGACCAGTTTTCAACCACTTGTTGTATCTCTCACTCTCTCTCTCTCTCTACATGCATATTGTATATATATATATATGTATATGTACAATAAATACATCCATGTATTTGACATGTAGATGTATGGAGATATCCTGTAGAACTGGAGTTTGATATGATATTTACCTCCTAGTCACTTCCAAAAAATCACCGGTTGAATCTTGGAGTTGCTCACTCTCCAGGCTTGGCGTTCCATGCGTGACACCTACCTCGTGGAGGTCGGGCGATGTCTTTCGCTGTCGGGGAATCAGCTGGGCCAAAGTGGGCCAGCTGGGCTCCAAAATAGGGAAGCTTGTTTTGTATGCTATATACTACTATATATATATATATATATGTATACATATACCTATGTATCTAACGGGCCCTCTTTGTGGGATCGTAAAGCGAAATATAAAGTGAGCCAACAAAGGTTATCTAAGGTAGGGATATTGACTCAACCAACTAAACTTAGGATTTCTGGAATCCATCAGCCAAGATAGGGTATACTCTCCGGATTTTTGAGGCCAAACTCAGCAATGACACGATCCAATCGCAAAACTGTCTCGAAGACCCCAGTTTCCAGGCTTTCTTTGACACCTCATCAAGGGACCTCCAAAAAAAACAAGTACCTGAGATGGAATTCATATGAATTAATTCGATGAGTAGTTGCATCTAAGATTTCAAGCTCCGGCTTCTTCCGGGACGCGAACTTTGAATGCAGCAACAGGAGAGCGAGGAGATCCGTAGGTTCTACGTGTGGCTGGCCGGGTTAAATCGTGGCAGGGTTCTTGTTGATTGAGGATGACTTCCATGCGGTCAAAATATGTGTTGACCTCCTTTTTGCTTCTTCATTTCTTTTATTTTCGGAGCACGTGGGCTCGGTGGCTGGCGGGAATACCCCAACAGACCGGCCAGACCGGTGTGGGTCCTTAAAACCTTGGGACCCAGCGTGCTGTGGGTGGCTGCCTTCCGGCATTCCGGCAGAGCTTTCAGCCATAATTTTTAAAGAAGACACCAAGAAAATATCGGTAAACACAAACAACAATGAGGTCCAAACTTTTCCAACTGCAGTTTTTCGTGGTCATTGTTTCTTCCCTTTTCCACACACACCCAACGCCCTCCCCCCAGCAGCACTGCCATTTTGCACCGCCATGGCGCACCTGGCGCCGCGCCTCACCACCGGGCGCGGGCGTCGGGCGCTGAAGCCGCGGACGCTCAAAGCGGTGGGGGTACCACTGGAGGATTTGGAGCCCATCCTGGGCACAGGCGCCTGGAGCTGCAGGGTGAACAATGGAGACCCTTCGGTGTCATGAAATGTGGTTGGAAGATCCTCCATTTTTTTGAGGATTTGCCTGGGGAACTAAACCTTTAGTGGGATTTCCAAGCTAGCCATGTATCATGAGGGCATAGAACTTGGCCCCAATGGCAATTTCGAAGATAAGGTGTTTCAGATCGATTTTGAGGGTAGGCGGCACACTGTGTTCAGAGAAACACAAAGACACTTTCGACATTTTATTTAACGATATGCTGGAAGTTTGAACGACGAAAATGAAGATTTTTTTTGATACAAGCAATAGATGATGGATGATGGGAAGACGGAAAGGCAGATTGGGAGCTTCCAAACTTACAATGGGGCAATATACACATATATATATATATATATGGTGATGGGTACACTTGAGGGTCTTCAGGTTGAAATTGAGTTGTCCCAATTTCAAGATGATCCCAAACTGAGACATGGACTGGGGTTGGGTTTGAGGTCCCGAGAAGCTGCGCGACGCCAAACAACGAACCACCAGCTTTGCCGCGGCTGGGCAATTGGAGGGTTCATACTTTGGATATGGATATTGGAATGGGGATTTCGCCACCCTGAGTCGGTGAGTGGATAGTTGATCAAGAGTTTGTCATCTACAGCGACTACTAAAGGCTATAAGAATGAATTGTTATTGGTTCACCTTTGCCCGGGTTGGCTACCCATGGGAATGGATCAATCAATACCCAAATGATATGATGTGGGTATAGATCAAAACCCATCCCTTCAGCTAACATAGACCCTGCGCACTAGGGGGTTGGGGGTTAGTTGGAGGGATGGCATACCATATTTCGGGGGATGCACATCCATGTACCAGCGATTTTGGTGTTCACCGCAAGAAATTGTCTTGAATCCGGTTTGGGACTGTTTACAGTGTCCAGATTTGCGCTTTGCTCGCTGAGTGTTTCTTCCGCAGCTCCCATGGCAAAATACCGCAACCTCGCCGCTACTGAGGACACGCTCTCCGTTTGGGAGGTGTGCGACATCGTCAAGGACAGCGGATTTTCCACCCTTCGAACCCCCAGCGGCGCCCAAGGCGCCGCGAAGGCGGGGCGCGTGTCCTTTGATGATGGCGCGGGTACTGAAGAAGCTCCAAAGGTGCCTCGGGCGATGGCCTTGTCTGATGGGAGATTTACACCCAAAATGACAAAACACTGGGATTTTGGGGTAATTTCTGACAAAGCCACGGATTGGATGGTGAGTTTAGAGCCCTCAAAACATGGGGAAAAACATGTAACATGACTGATGACAAGTTTCGAGGTCATATTGGCTTGTGACTTTGGGCCCCGCAAAATGGATGATTTGACACATTTTGAGTTGCACCATACCCAGGTGGTCGAGGAAACCAGATATGATCGCGAGATCTTGGAGGATATTCGAATTTTCATGCAGGAAGAGGAGACCATGGAAGCGACTTGGGCTTTCTGGTGCTGTTTTGGTGGTTGCCCCGGTCTAGGGGTTGTTGGAACGTGAGCCACCCGCAGAAATGGCAACCCTCATAACAATTTCAGCTTCACATTTTGGAACAGTCTCGACCAAACGAAACTGGTCAATTTTGCTCCAGGAAATTCATCCCTTCCCCGCATATTCAATCCCCTCAAACGAAACCCTGGTGAAATGTATTGGATTCCGCAGAAAAAGAGGGGGTGATATGGTCAGGCGGATGGGATAGCCGTCTCCAAGGCGCCGGGCAGCCGGACGGAGGCCATGTCCCATGTGTTGCATGGCACCTGGCACTTGGATGGCGGTCCAGGGGTGGCCAACAATCCCCAGCTGCAGATGATGACCGATCGACTCACGTGGATCCGCCATTTGGCCCGGACCAAAAAATCATGGCTTGGAAAGGCTTGCCATTTTAAGACCTTTTTTTTTGATGGGGCATAGTTTAAGAGTTTAGCCACGCATTTTTGGGGTTATTAAATTATATTGAATGTGGATTTATAGAAAGGGATTTAAATTTAGTGATTTTTAGTGGAAGTTAATGTGATTTGTGGGATATAAGTACCCAACCCTATGATATGGGTGTGTCTTCAGAATTGGGGATCGACCCCGAAAATCGCTATTTTAGGAGGGCATATGATGAACCAGTTGGTTTGGTGAACACACCATTTTTGGTCAAACCCAAAAGGCGCTATAACAACAAGGGGGTGAAATTCGGATAATTGGATTGATGAAACATATGGAAACCCCAGCCCAAAGTGATGGGAGTTACCTATTTGAACAGTTGAAGGGATTCTATCTGAAAACAGGGATGAAAAATGGCGGAAGTGGGATTTATCCTGCTGTTTTCAATAGGTAGCTTGTGTTACTGGGGGTCATTTTTCACTGCAGCTTGATTATAGGTGGGGTGAGGGGAATTCGTTTTTTTTTTTGCTGGCTTGAATTCCAACTTTTGTGGGGAGGCACGACCACGACCATGATTGTTCCCATTGCCAATTTGAGGAAGTCCCAACAAAGACTCAGAAATTAAAACTTAGACACCCCACAGAACTCGCAGTCGTTTCCTGGGGCAAGTTGACACAAGAACTGAATTCGTTTTGAACAGGTTTTTCCAGGAACGTGTAGCCGCTACGTTCCCAGGGTTCAGGGTTCCTCAGGCAATAAATCCCCATTCTTTACCATTCTTTCTGGATTAATCCCATCCCCCTCACTATTAAACACCCCGGAGAGACCATGGTTCAGTAGGGTATCCACACAGGACACATATTTGGGACCATTTTGGGGGTGTTCATGATGAACGGGGGAAGGGATTCATATCATGTCATTGTATCAAGTTGGTTATAGCATGTTATAGCTATCTTCCATTAACCCCCCTCAAAAAACCATTTGTTGATGGTAACGGTCTGGCAATCTAAACATGGCTACTGAAAATCAATATTTCGAAGAGGCAAACCATCGAACTAAAATGTATAAACATGTATAAAATGGGTCATCTATACGATAACTATTTCAAATTACCAGAGTAAATTCCATTATATACTATCTTTTTTCTTGGTGATTTTTTTCAAGCATCACCATCAATTCACTGCCATCATGAAAACAGCAGTTTTGTTGCTGGTTGAATCCTCGTTGAATCACCATTTTGTAGGTGAAGTCCCCATGAAATCACCATTTTTGCTTCCAGGTGAGATTTTCCCAGGTCTTCCCAGGTTCCGTAGCGATTTTTCCAGCTGAATCCATCAAGACCGGTGCCTGTGGCGCCAGTGGCACCCTAGGACTGGAACTGCGAGCAGAGGTCCGTGCAAACAGCACGTTGGAGCTTTGGGTGCTCAGTGGCACCCGCTGGGGGGTACCTCGGTGAGACTGGGGCGCTTTGAAACCTGGGGGCAGACGGAGAATTTCACCAAGAAACTAGGGGGATATATGCCCTCCGGAAATGATCGACAAATGGTGGACTTTCCATATCTATGCTGGTGTACTGCAGGGTAATGAAAAGTATAATAATGGGGAAAATGTGCAGCCAAGATCATCCCATTGTATGGGGAGAACTCCCGAAATGAGAATCTGAGACCCCTGCAGTGCTGGCCGATTTCCAGGAACTGGTGAAGAAACTGGCGCACGAGACTCCAGATCAAGGTCTGGGTGTGATCCTCCTGGAATTTTGCTCGCTGGTTTTGTGCCAAAATGAAAGGAACTAACCCCAATCACCTTCGGATTCTGGGATGGGGTATCGTGTTTTGATGCGACAACCCATGTCTGTGGCATTTTGGCGTAGTCGACAGTGAAGAATCAGAAAGAGAGTTCATGGCAAGCCTTAGACATGTTGCAGATGCACAAACGTGGTTGTGCCCCCCAAGTTTTGAGTTGGTTTCGAACCCCCATTAAGCATATAGATATATCTACCATGAACATCCATAAACCATGGTTAACCCCTGGTTAACCTATAGTGAATTAAACCAACTTAACTAAGGATTTGGGGCACCGAATGTTTAATTCCTGCTGTGCACCTGAGACGATGCATTGAGCCCTTCGAAGAAGGAGGCGCAGACCCAGCCTGCAGGAGGTACGAGCCCCAGCTGGACCCTTTCTTTGGGCACTTCTTCCATCCCAAAGCGAGATTTGTTTGGTTCCCACTAAAAGCATATTTTCAGCAGCTTTTGAAATTTCTGGAGTTTGATCTGAAGAGGAGGTCAGCCATTTTCCCTTCCATAGCCGCATTGGCTTAAGCAATGCCCCTATTGCTCGCGGAAGGCCAGGTCGATGCCCTTCGATATGGTGCAACGACCTGCGTTTGGGCCAATGTCTCACCTGGGTCCCTCGGAGAAGAGCTGCAGGAAATTGCGGAAAGGCTCCAAGCTCTGGTGGTCCAAGTGCAACAAGGGCAGTCCCTGAAACTCCTTCTTCTCCAGATTGAAGCTCCCGACCTGAAGCTCCCGACCTTCAATCTGGAGGAGAAGGAGTTCCAGGGACTGTCCTTGTTTCACTTGGACCATCAAACCCAGCCCAGGTCTCCCATGCGCAACGAGCAAGTGGTGACGCTCAGAATGAAGGAACTGCCCACATATTTCACCCAAGAAATGCTGAAGCAAACCATCTTTGATCATGGTTTCTAGCGCCACTTTGACCTCCTCTACATTCCATGCAGCCCAGAGTGCCAAGGGCAGAACATGGGATATGCCATCGTGAACTTCCGGCGGCCAGAGTATGCCCTCTCATTCCATGCATGTTTCCACGATGAATGCTTGGATGACGAGATGAGACTGACCAGCCGGAGGCTAGTGGTTGAACCAGCTCCAATGCAGGGCCACACGGCCAACGTGGAGTTGATCATGAAAAGTGCCATTGGAAATCTGCAGGTGAGGGATTCCATTTGTGACTCTGAACAAAGGTTACACCATGTTACATGTTACACCTTGATTTGCAACCTGCAGCCGCTATCAGTGACAGTGCACATGCTTCGTGAATGTTACCGGCAGCAAAAAGGAAAGAGTGCAAGGTCCGGCGATCATGCGCTCAGGTGGCTCTGAAGTGCAGATCGTTGCAATATGTTTCAAGATTGACAAAAGCACGGGTATGCCAAAGATATCCCGCAATGCAACAAGGAAAGATCGTGGAGGCATGTCGCTTTCGAGGGCCTGGCCCCTCATCATTCTTAAAGCTTTTGAAACTTTGCCTCCCTGTACTCATCCAGCGAACGGCTGCTCCAAAGGAGCTTTATTTTTCCACTGCCATGCTGGCTGTCGAAAAAGCAGATCTCAGACAATTCGGGACTATTTAGTGTTGCTGGAAGCTTTAAGGCCCGCCTGAAAAACCTCCCTTTTTTTTTGAAGCAGGAAGAGTTATGAATGGCAGCCATTCATTTCACATGACCTGCCTTCAGGAGGGCGCATCTATCGCATCTTGACCTCCGCCAACAGCATCAGCAAGAATCGCGGGCCCTTACGCGTGATGCTGGAGTGTGAAGTCAATAGAGACTAGGCTTTGAGATGGAACCGTTGATGTAGCAGTTTGTTGATGTTTTCTCGCAGACTTACCAGCAATTTCAGCTTGCGGGGGGTTCAAAGGTGGATGCAGCCGGTATTAGGAAAGGTGGTTGTGTTCCACGTAGGGTTGGCCCCTCGGAGTATCGCGTGCAGGGCCCTTTGCCAGGCTTTTACTTTCATTGCCATCGTTCAGTTGCTCAGTGAAGTGGATCATGGACACTGTTTTTTTTGCTTTGACTGCAGCAATCCACTTCGTACCTAATAATTGGGCGTAATAGAATTCTCAATGATGGGAGCGTAGTTGGCCTACGGCCAATTGAAATTAGCACAATCCTGATACAACAACAATATCTACATTGGAGGTGCTTTGCCATGCAAAGGCTATATTCGGAGGCGCGCCCCTGACATGAGCAAATTGTGTGTGTGAGATCCCCTGATCTATCACATCTCTGGGGCTGCATGGCCTCGGTTCCGAATCACAGATCCTAGTTTCAAGGGTCACCTCATTTTTCGCTGAAAGGTTTAAAGCACGCCCCCTCAAAAGAAATTAAAAAATCCTGGAGGATTTGCCGCAAGACCCATGGCATCCGTCAACCTGCCCAGGAAACGAAACCATCACCCTGGTGCTGGCGCGGGGAAGCTACCACAGAGACAAGCCCGAGAAGCCACCGGCGACCGCGGTGCCCAAGGCAGCGGCTCCGGAGCAGGCCTGGAAATGGCACCCTGGAAAGGTGATTTTTTTTGGGCTAAAGCTGGGAAAGCTGGGAAAACTCAATTCTTTTCTTGGAGGTTGCCAAATTTTGAGGACTGAGCTGAGCGACTCAGCTGTTTCATGTGTTGAATCTTGGGGAGCGGCAGGAACCAACCACACCCACAGCAGAAGCCAACCAGAGGAACTCCATCAAACGTCGAGGTGCTTTGCTGAAGGACCTCCAAGGGGTTGCGTATTTGCCATTATAACTTCAAACCTCAAACATATTCCAGCGTTTTGGGAGTTACTATGCCCCTTCGCAGCTAAAATCATTCAGGAAAAATCTAATCAAGAATAGATAGACTATGCTCATCTATGCTCCACGTTTATCATGCGGCTTTTCCGGCACCTACAATTTTTGGTTGTGAGAGCTGCTTTTGGATGTTTTGGGGACAGCGATACGATGAACAACGGACCTTGGCATGGTCCATACAAAGGTGAACTAGAACCTGGGGTCGAGAACGGACACCCCCGAGATCACACCCGACCTGCCTTTCGGGGAAGCCTCCCCAATAAACCCAAAAACGATGACATATGATGACATCCCCACTGTGGATGGAAGAATTCCTGCACCACCTTGGATGGTTGAAACCCTATGAATCATGGGATGCCACATCCCTCACCTGGTGCAGGGTTTTCTTGCACTGTCCCAGGGCCGCCGTTTTCCCAGGTAGCACCACCCGTCGCATGTCCATGTCCCGGAACAGCACGGAGCTGAACGGGGCGCTCCCACAGGGTGACCGGTCCCCGCGTTCACCAAGGAGGAGCAGCATCGCCAGAAGGACGGTGGCGAATCAGATCCACAGGGTCTTTCGAAAGGTTTTGGGGTGGGACATTATATCCCAAACTTTTGGAGGAAAATAAGAATTGCAATATGGAAATGATATGAACTGATCATTGATGATTTGGAAATGGCTCCTTGTATTTTCTTTCTGGGAGCTGAAGACGTTGCCTTTTAATGCCTTTTAGGAGTAAAATACTGGTTGGGGGGAGTTTCAGAAGGTGATATAGTGATATGATAGTGATATTTATAAAATAGACGCCACCCTGGTTTAGTGAGCCAATCATTGTCACAATACTTACTGTACCATTTTCCTGGGATGGGAGAAGGGCATAAGGGGTTTAAGCTGGTGAACTACTAATGTATTCCCATCCCCCTGATATGAAATACCCATAGACCATATCCCCCCAAAGATCGGACAAAAACAATGGATAGATTGTGATGGATCTCCAATTTAAAGTAGTTTGATCAGGGTTGCTAAGGTTTTTTTCCCCTTAAACACCAAGTTAAGACAGAAGTTGGATGCAAACTCCCACCACAATACTGCTAACTCTCTCACTTTTTCTAAGATAGTTGGTATAATCCATTCGCCCTGATATTAGAACATGGTATCTTATCCTATTAAAAATAGTGTGACCAGAATTCGAACATCAGGGGTTCATGGCTTCTATGAAACTCCATCAGTCAAAACCGTTGCGAGACCCCTGGAGGAGCAGCGCCGCACCTTGGATGATTTGGGACCCTCATGGATTGGACACCTTCATATTTTAATACATGTTGGTGGGATTTGATGATATTTCACAGTACGAATTTCTATCTTTCTGGGGGTTGCTGCTAGAAATCATTTTGGGAGTTCAGGGAAATTGTAGGCTAATACCAAAGTATCTTTGTCCTAGTCACGAACCGCTTAACTTGGAGAACACCCAAGATGAGCTGAGTGACGCCATGGGAATTGTTGCAATTTGCCTAGATTGGGTCGAAAAACTTAGGAAAGAAACAATGATGGGGCATGATGGGACCATTTAGTAGAAATGACCTATATTGCTATTGTGTCTTAAATCAACCCATGCCATCCCACTCACTTTGTAAAATGATGCGTTAAACGGTCAATCTTCGCGTCCCCGTCGTCTGAACGCCGAGACCACGGTGCTTCCGCCACTCCCGGTGCTGGACGAGCCCAAGACGCGCGAGGAGGCCGAGGCCGCTGCAGCGGCGGAGCTGGCGAAGGCCGCGGCGCCGCTGTCAACGCTGGTGCCGGATCTGCTGATTCCGCCGCAGAAGGCGTGTGGTTTTTGGGACGCGACCCCCTTAGGAGGTTTGGAGGTTTGGGGGATTGGAAACTGTTTGGAAGGCGTACTCATGTTGAAAAAAGAACTTTTCCGAATGCCTCAAAAAGAATCAGCAACATGAATGGCATCTGAAATTCCATGCTAGTTTCCTAAAATGGTGGTACCCCCCGATCATCCAAACTTAGACTACATTCTAGTATTGAACCCCATGGTGACTTGGGGGTTGCTGGAGGCCATGGTGCGCGGCTGGAGCTGCGAGGATGATCATTTCGAGGCCGACATTGAGATATATTCATAGATAGCTATATATCGATGTAGATATGGATAGATGTATCAATATCGTGTATCTGTATATATATGTATGTATGTATGTATGTATGTATGTATGTATGTATGTATGTATGTATGTATGTATGTATGTATGTATGTATGTATGTATGTATGTAT